>JAHWFP010220195.1:29600-42075 GCA_023313725.1 Lithobius niger | reverse complement strand
AGCGGACCCTCAAAATATTTGACACCAATTTCCGAACACCCTGTATAAGCGAGAACGTGGTCGGTCTCGGCATTCATTTTCCTCCAGAGGTTCCTACGTGTCACCTCGTCTCCCGCCTTTCGCACAGGAATTTGGATTTTTCCTTTCGCGCATCTCCTCATGTATCTCCTCACGATGGAAGCCGCCCTTTCGCTCATCCCTCCTACCTCGGATGCTTTGTTCGCTCCGGCTGCTACCCCAACCATCCGCGACGCCCGGCTTGGACCGGGACGTTCATGTCGTCAACGACGGAGATGATTCTCCATTGCAAGGCGGCCAACGTACCCCACCGCCTCCCGACCATTCGCGGGACGCCAAACGGAAACTCTAGCAAGCTTCTTCCCAAGCGGGCCTTTCGGCCACCAACTCTGCGCTCGATATCTCGTCTAGATCATCATGCAGAGAACACAGCGTAACTCGTAGCGAAGCCCACAACCTTGTTGACTCATTACGCTGGAAAAACACCAATGCCGCCTCCGTCGTGTACTTCGTGCGTGTTCGTCCGCACACCGGGCCAACACGCATGACTGGGTCGCGTCAACTGTGAGTCATGAAAGCCATAAACGCCTTTCGCGCACCTCTGACTCTGTCGCTAAGAAGCGCAAGCATTCAAATCCTCTTTCGGGCAACACCAACTCACAGATTCCCGCCACAGCACAGCAAAGCCTGACCTCTCAAATGCCTACTGCTAAACACATTCATTTTCTGGACGACAATACGGACGATCCCACTAATACTGACGACCCGACTATCCCTCTGGCGTCTCTTCTCAAGACAGTGGAAGACACAGTTTCGGACTGTTTTCTTTATGCTGTAAAAAGTACAGTACCTGTCAATTTTTGCGTTGTGTCTCTACGATGCTGCTGGATGCTTGAGACTTGTATAGCTGCCTCAAGAGATCCTACCGTGCATGCGCGGCCCTCCCTATAAAGGATGCGGGCTTGGTAAGCTCGCCATCTCTTTGTCTCAAGCTGCCGTCCTGACGGCCGCTCGTTCTGCTACTGTACCCGCCAGATTTTCCTCGTAGATGAGTTGGATTCACTGTAGTTACCACGGCTGCCACTTCCAAAGCTTCATTCCTTTCGCATACCGACGTCCCTTATACAGCCAGTCTTGTCCATTGTCCACGTCACCAATGATACTGACCTTCTCCAGATGTGCTTGGTCTGCTCGCATGAAACGCTCTTTCGCACACGTCGACCGTTGAACGTCCGGCTTCCCCTGGATGGCTCATGTCGCCGTTGTGGCGTTGTTCCTGATGCCCATCCCCTCGCATGACACGCTCTTTCGCACACGTCGACCGTTGAGCATCTGGTTTTGCCTGGATGGCTCATGTCGCCATTGTGGCATTGTTTCTGATGCCCATCTCCTTTCGGCACTCCCGGCCAATTCGACAGCTCCTCGTCCTGTCCACCGTTTCTTCTTCACACAGATGCACCACTTCCTTTCACACACGGTGACCACTGCCCAACCGGTCTAATCTGGTTGTCTCATGTCATCATGGTTGCCCAAAGATTAAGTGAGCCTAAACTGGCCGCCTCCCACCTTTTCAGCTCTCGCAACACAGTTACCACTCGAATCCTGTCTGTCCATTGAGAAGTTATCCCTCGGCCTTTCGCACACGGCCTTCTCGACACATCTCGTCTCACCAGCTTGTGCCGAAGCCTCATTGAGATCCCCCACTACTTCGTTTAGTCTCCTTTCGCTCATGACGTATACGGAATTCTCGGCCTAACCTGGAATTACATCCCCATCAGTGAGCCGAAGATTCTTCTCTGCCTCCGGTTTCACTCGCCCATGTCATCCGTAAAGAGAGGACGCAAGAATCTCTCCTGATCACCTCCTAGGTTCAATTCTCCTCCAGAATTTTTCACGTGTCAACTCGTCAACCAGGAATAAATATTTTTCTTTCGTTCATCTCTTTGCGATGGTAATCGCCTTTTCGCTCATCGCCCCGGCCTCGGACACTGTGCTTCACCTACTGCTACTCCGCCTGTACACGACGTCTGCTGCACGCCCAGCCGAGACAGTGTCATTCATGTCATCAAACAACGAAGACGTTTCCCTATTGCTACAGAATTGGAGTTTTCGCCTTTCGCTCATCTCCTTGCAATAGTAGCCGCCCTTTTGCTCATCACTCCAGCCATGGATGCTGTACTCTCTCCTACAGCAAATCTGACTGTCCGCGTCGACCGCTGCACGCCCGGCTTAGTACGGGACGTTCATGTCGTCAATAACGAAGACCATTCTGTGGTGCAAGAAGGCCAATGCACTCCGCAACTCCAGTCCTTTCGGCCTTGGAAAGGGACTTACGGCAAACCAGACGCTTTCGGGACACCAACGAAATTCCGTCAGATTGGCCTTTCGACCATCAACTCTCCGTTCGATATCATCCACGTCATCACACAGCGTATCCCATTGTGAGGCCCAAAACGTTAACTCTGATTTACCACTACACCAATACCTCTCCCATTGTGTGCCTCGTCCGCATGCCAGGTCTCTACGCATGACTAAGTTACGTCGTCTGTAAACGCCTTTTGCTCATCTCAAACCCCGCCATGAAGCAACGCAAGCTTTCTATCCTCCCCTGTGGAGCAAACCTCATTCCTTACGGACGATGGATGGTAAGACCCTTTCACCACCACCGAATCGACAAGTGGTCAAAACCCTCATCTCAATCCAGATCAATAGTTCTTCTTCCACGAAGACTTTCCCCACGAAAGCCTCCTTTGGTGGACAGATGTTACGAACTTCACCAAGACAGTTCCATTCCACGAACCTCCCCCCAACCCCATCATCTTCACCGACGCCTCAAATTATGGCTGGGGAGCCCACTTAAGTAACCTAGAGACGTCAGGCACCTGGTAGGAAGACAAATTATACCACATCAACTTCCTTGAACTCCGAGCGATCTCTCTCGCTCTGCAGCATTTCCTCCCGCTCATCAAAAACCAAGTAATGCCAGTACAAGCCAACAACACCACAGCCCTGGCTTACATAAAGAAAGAAGGTGGGACCAAGTCCAGACTGCTTCACAACTTAACTTCCGAAATTCTCAACCTCTGCATCACGAATAACATCTCTTTGATTTTCCTCCACATTCCAAGGAACAGGAACGTCATTGCAAATTCCCTCTCCCGTCGTTCACCCCCTACAGGGGAATGGTGTCTCAAGAAGTCCGTCTGCGAATATCTCTTCACAACATGGGATGCTCCAATGATCGACCTATTCGCCACGAGGCACATTGCCAGACTTTACCGTTACATCAGCCCGATTCCAGACGACCAAGCAATAGCAGTTGATGCCCTGACATACCCATGGCACAACCTCTACGCATACCTGTTTCCACCATTCTAATTCCTTCCACAAATACTTCGGAAAGTTGAAGAAAGTCAAAGCCTCTTCCCTCTAATAGCTCCCCTCTGGCCGTCGGCAACATGGTTCCCACACCTACTATCCCTCCTAGTCGACACTCCAAGAACCCTCCCTCTTCTTCCGAATCTTCTGTCTCAACAAAAGGGCTCGAAACTTCACCCAAACCTTCCCAGTCTAAACCTTCACGCGTGGCTACTATCATTAAATTCCTCAAGAAGGCTGGAATTCATCAAGATGATGCCACCCGAATCGCTTCAAAAGCCACTAGAGTATCAACAAACAGAATGTATGACAGCCACTGGTCCAAATGGTTTCATTGGTGTTTCACAAGTAAAATCGATCCAATCAATCCCTCTCTTCCCGAACTTTTAAGATTCTTCACTGGCCTTTTCGACATCGACAAACTCAAGGGCTCAACGATCCTTGTCTTACTGTTCAGCCTTAAACTCGGTATTCAAGGCAGCAGACAAGACCAACCTTCTTGATGATTACCGAATTTCTGCTCTTCTCCGCTCCTTCGAAAATGACCGCCCTGCAACAAGAAGACTTGTCACAGACTGAGACTTGTCAATCGTCCTACAATCCCAAATGGAAGCCCCCTACGAACCAATGCAAGACAGCTCCCTTCATCTCCTAACCAGGAAAACTGTCTTCCTCGTCACACTTGCAGCAAGTGCCCGCTGTTTCTAAATCCAAGCCTTTTCAGTAGACCCAGCCTACTGCATCTTTGGTCCATACTTCTCATCGGTAATCCTTCACCCAAGAGCAGGTTTTCGAGCCAAGACTCAGAAACCATCCGAACCACCAAAACCCATAACCTTCCCAGCCCTCTCTACCTTAACAGGTGATGAGCCGGAACGTTTACCATGTCCCATCCGAGCACCCCGTTTCTACCTCACAAGAACTCAACACGAAGACTTCCGTAGAGGCAGAAATTAACTATTCCTTCCAGCAGACCTTCAAACGGGAGAAACCTCAGTCGCCATGATATCCCGTTGGATAAAGAAAACCATCGACATTGCGTATGACAAGCCAACCTGAGTAGGGAAAGAGCAACAGCACACGAGGTCAGAGCGATTTCTACATCATGGGCACTCCACAACGCCATCCCAATAGAAGAGATCCTACAAACAGCATCCTGGCGTCAGTCAACGACATTCACCTCCCATTACCTGAGGAACGTGTCAACAGAAGAAAAGGGACTACACTGGCTGGAACCAATTGTCGCAGCCAGAACTGTGGTCAAGCCACCTTAAGCACTCAGAACGAAGTAGAAGCAAGCCATCCCAGATGGAAGCAAGACATTCATAGAAGGAAGCAAGAACCCACAAGACAACGGTCCTTTCAGGGCCACCAAACCCGACGAAAGAGATCCAACTTCCTGTCTCAACACCCTGTTCTGAATAAAGTGCAAATTTTTACTAAAACAAAAATTTTGGGGGAAGCCTGCTTGCATCCTGGGGCACCTCGTCAGATCGGTGCCCGCCACCACGTTTGACGAGGTCTACTGATAATGCTAAATTATCAGGTTAATATCTTTGGCAAACAAAGAAAGAACATTTTGTCGGCCCCCAGCCAGGCCGGCTAAAAATGGTTTCTTTTTTGCCTAAAACATACTTAACCAAAGCCCGCCCTACCTCCCCTCTCGAGTCAGATTGAGAGGAAAATAAATGCTGAGACCGACCACGTTCTCGCTTATATAGAGAGGGCTGCGCATGTGCAGTGGGTTATACAAGCAGGCGGCTACAGCAACTTAAAAACCTCCAGGGAGACATTAATTGAGGACAATGTAATGCTAAATTATCAGGCTAAGTATGTTTCAGGCCAAAAAGAATACATTTTAACCGGCCTGGCTGGGGACCGGCAAAATGTTCTTTTTCAAGACTCTTCAACCCCCCCTGGCCCCCGGGCCCCGGGGGGGGGGGGGGGGGGGGGGGGCGTGGGGGCAGGGGCCCCTCCCCCTCCCACCCCTTTACCGCAAATGTTCTTTTTTTAAACCCCAGATGCACTTTTATTTCCTGCCCTTGCTTCAGGGAGTGGGACTTTTCCCTGTCCTTGCTAACAAGTGGAACAACAAACGACCACGGGGCAAACTACAAAAGTAACAATGGAACGCCCTCCCCCCTTTCCCACCAAAAAAATTATTCCTCAAAAAATGTATTCAAGTGCTCGTTTGTTTCAAGTGTACGCCATCCCCCTTTTATTACTTGCTCTATGTATGTCTCTTCCCCCAACCCCACCACCCACCCCTGTCTGAAATTACTGTGTCACTACTCTACCCACCTTAGTATAGGTTGGTCCTCTATCGTCGGAAATCATTCAGGACATCTTGTGTCGGAATACGAAAACATGGATGTGGTTTGGGTTTGGACAAGCGACCGAAGCATTTGACCCACGTTCCATGTTGTTTGGCGACGGTCTTGGCATCTGACAAATGTTTGTCTCTCGATTCACGTCTTTGCATTTGGGATCTCGGTAATGGATTAGGATGTTGCTTTTAACAATGGACTGCAGGGGACGACATTGGGTTGACAGACATTAATCACGTTGGAAAGGTTTGTAACCCCCACTTGACCTTAAGATGTAAGACCGTCTTAGAGGAGGTGGTCGTAAATTAAAAAAAAAAAAACTAAAAAGTAAAGAGGCTAGCTTTCGTGGGTTTCTTTAACGGATAATGTCTTAACACTTTGCCTGCTTGCAGTGTGGCTTCAGTTAATTCCACCATGCGTATAAAAACACGTTATCGAGTTTTTTTTTTGTCGATGAGGAGAAGGGGGAGTGGCCGTCGTGTTTCTATAGCCGAGCTAGCACCTACCTTTTGTTGCTGCATGGATGTATTGAGCACTGCACGAAACAAGGAAAAGTGGCAAATTGCAGCTAAATTTTAGGGAAAAGAAACAGCCATTTAGCGAATTGCTTTAGCACTGTGAGGAAACGAAATGCACGGTTTACAAAATGTCAAATGTAGACAGTTTCAAAATGCTTTTGGGCGTGTTACCTCAATCATGTTTTGCTTTAATTACCCTTGAATTAAAGGTGCATACACTCTAAACAAGATACATAGTATATCATCTAAATACAGATGCAAACCTATTTACGTTGCCTTTTGGACTTGTATGTCAGACTGCCTGAGCGTGGAATCGAACCGAGGACCTTTCATGGAACTAAAGGCTGAGGTCCTACCGCTGAGCCAGACTGACACGGCCTGCGGTAGGACCTCAGCCTTTGGTTCCAAAGGTCCTGGGTTCGATTCCCCGCTCAGGCAGTCTGACATATAAGTCCAAAAGGCAACATAAATAGGTTTGCATCTGTATTTAGTTATTTCTTGTGAGCCTTTGGCTTTCCTGTGTTTAACTTAGTATATCATCCTTGGGTGTTCTCAATTTTGGCTCTGTATATTATATTTCTTCGTTTCTTACTAACTAGCTGAAGTGGTGTTTGCAACATTGGGACTGTTTGCTCGCTCATGTGTTTGTTGCAGAAGGCGTGTATTCCGTCTGTATATTTTTGCTCACACTGGCTAACAAACGCTGATTTTCGTTCGCTTAGCTCACTCAATCAGCGCATCCCCTGACCCCGACCCCATGCACTTACATACGATTGTTTCCAATGAAAGAAATATGCCTTTGTACAACAAAGACCAAACCTTTAGCGCCTGTTTTGTCATTTTTTTTCTGGAAGAGGCAGAAAATAAATAACGTTTTAAATATTTAACCAGGGTTCACTAATCCGTTAATTGTTGTCGTCCACAACGACAGAACCTTTACCCAGCGGTTAATGCCTCAATCAGCGTGATCTGGCTTGCGCCGGCATCACCCAGAGCATGATCCTGACCCGTACTCAAACGCCATGGGTTCGCGTAAAACTGTCATGTTCTAATATAGACTAACATGATAAGACAAAGGACGAATAACCCAGAATCTAGGTTGATGTTGACTGACTGACCATGATTAGCCGATAAGAAATATTTACTTACATTGATCAGCTGCTTAACTGATTGCGTGCGGATGGTGGCACCATCCGACGGCACTCAGACACACCACAGTGTCCCTCCCTCTTCCCCCCTCCCCTCGGAAAAAAACGCTTACTGCACTTTACACTACTTTTAGTGGGGTAAGTTCGTTTTACAAATATATGTGTACATTTTCAAAAGAATAAAGAAAATTCCTAACTTTTAAACAATAAAGAAAAACGCTATTTCCGATATACACATACTTACAATTTTAAAAATTTCCAAATTTCCAAAATTTCCGGGAGAAAAAAATCATAAACTTGTAGGTGATCTATCTTCCTACAAGTCCAGGCGTTGTGGTGCTTTTCGAAGTGGCTTAGACTTTGTGAACTTGGAAGGACTGACAAAATTACTGGCGGTGACCCTGATGACAGTCTCCTTCTGTGTTGTAGGACTCCCACTACAGGAGAAGAACATTGTTGAGTAGCACTTATCACAGGTGATGGAAGTAGTGAGCCCATGACAGGCGAAGTTGCACCCATCACAGGTGATTGATGAGTTTGAGTGTCTATGACAGGAGAGCCTGGCCCACCCACAACAGGCGTGGAACGGAGGTCTCCCATTACAGGAGGCTGTAAACCAGAACCCACAACAGGAGAATGGGTGGGTAGGCATCTGGAAGCTTGATACCCGACAGTAGAAGTTGTCGAACGAGAGGCTTCACATTTTAACTAGTGAGCGGGGAAAACGGGTGCATTTCGTACAGTGTGTGGTCAAATGTCCCGTTTAAAGGGCAATTCCATTCATTTTAACATGCATGTTTTACTTTTGGATCACTTACACAATAACTAAACACAAGAATTGCGGTAAGAATACGTTACGTACGTCCGATACAACAATTTAATTATTGAATCACCAAAACACGAGACGGAGATCGCCATTGTGTTGCTGGAACGCGCAGAAATTAATGCCAACGGATGGTGCTTATCAATTTTGACTCGCAGCCGATTGAGATAGCTGTGTTGGCTGTGAATAGCTCTAGCGTATGTCGGCCTTAGCTGGCTGACTACTGTCGATTTGAGCTAAGGCCATCAGACGCTACAGCTACTCACAGCCAACACAGCCATCTCAATCGGCTGTGAGTCGAAATTGATAAGCACCATCCGTTGGCATTAATTTCTGCGCGTTGCAGCAAAACAATGGCGATCTCCGTATCGTGTTTTGGTGATGCAGTAATTAAATTATTGTTTCGGACGTACGTAACGTATTCTTACCGCAATTCTTGTGTTTATTTATTGCGTAAGTGATCCAAAAGTAAAACATGCATGTCAAAATGGATGTAATTGCCCTTTAAGGAGAGAGCAACAGATTGCATCGGTCGGTGCAGCATCGAAGTAGGTTGAGTTCCCTTCGATGACAGCTCGAACAATGAGCAGGTGTTGCAGAAGAAAGAGGAAAAGGTGGACCATTTCGCGTGCACAGGGTTGGAGGGGGAGGATGAAGGTTGACAAACGTTCCTTTTCCTTCTTCGTCTTAATTTTTTCACTTCTTGTATTGGATCCCTTGTTCTTTTCGATGTGAAGTTCCAGTCCTCGGGCGAGATGTCGAGACACAGTTTGCACGGGTCCAAGACATAGTCACAACAACGGTGATTTTGACAAGCAGTATGCGGTTCATAGCATTTCCTTTTGGATACAATGGGAACGCATCTGCAGGTGTCAGGAATGCTTGCGTTGGCTACCACCCACCCACGCACAGTGGGGTTCAGGAGTGAAAAGTTATTCATCGATTTGCCGCCACGAAATCGGGGTCCCATCGAGACGAACGTCGAGTTTTGCAGCAAACACAAGCTGGAAGCGAAAAAGTAGGATTGGCGGGAAGGAGGGTGGGGGGGTTTAGGGCCACTGAAAAACCCCCAGGAAGGGACAAGAAGGGTTGGTTCATGGCCTATAAAGAACCCGCGGACAGGGTCCAAGAAGAAGAACAAGAATGAAGGCGGTTCCGAGGAGATATGAATCTACTTTCTGCCAAGGGGAAAGTCCAGAAGTGGCCACAATGAAGGTATGGCAACTGGCGAAGGGCGAAGGTCCAAGGTGCTACAGGAGAACAACGAGGGACAGCAGGCTGTGAAGCAGACATCAGAAAAGTTGAAGTCCACGAATGGTGACGAAAAACGAAGAGTTACAGCTAAGGTGCATGGTGCACGAGTGACAATGCAAGAACAAAAGGATTGGCCTTCGGCGAAGAAACGATTACGGCGCCGGATGGTGAACGGTGATCGAAGTAACATGGGGTCGAAGTAACATGGATTTGTAGTTGAGCAGCGGCAAAGGCTTGAAACTGATGCAGTTTACGACCGAAGCCAGGGGCGAAGGGGCCTCAAGAAGACGCAAGAAGAAGCAGCCATTCGGTCGAAGGGTAGAACCGAACACTGTTCGCAAAGTGATAGGCAAGGTGTGTATTTCCCACCGGAGGGTGCCGAAGGTAACAAAGATGAACGACATTCGGGCGGAGGGTTCAACCGGAGGCTTAGAGGGAGAAAGCTTCCTATGAAGGAGACAGTCCAAACTTCGGACGAAGGGTTCCAGGCGAAGGGTCATAACGAACGTTCAGGACGGTACCGAACACCAGAAGTCGAACGAAGAGTGTTTGTGCGATCACGAACCGTGAAGAACTTACAGCAAGCTTGCATGGAAGGCGAACGTTGTGACGAATGGATGTTTGGTGGCGAAGGTAAGGAGCGGGAAACAGGCGATGTTGACAAGTGGAAGACTTGGAGGAAAAGAGATGGCTGGCGATTGCCGTAACGCTATTTGTGGAGGGTCTGTGCTGGCGCATGCGCAGATGGGAGCAAGGCTGGGTGGATCAAGAGAGTTTTGATTCCTCCAAGGGAAACAGCATCCAGGAACTGAATGCAAGAAATTTATAGGTAGAAGATATTTTCGTGCCAGTGACTAGAAACTACTTTTCACGGTATCGACTTAATTCACCTATCTGTCGAATCATTTTGCCGTTACGGTGCAGAAAAGCGTAACAAAAATGTGTGCGAACGCTTATTTATTTTGAAAAAGAATTATTAAAAACGTGTTAAAACGTTACTCACGGCCGTTGAGACCGACGCCAGACTGCGATTTATGAGCGCAACAAGAAAACCTGTTTTCAACTAGAACATTAGTATACAGAAATTCTCACAGAACTATCATCTTAAACAGGACAAAGCATAGGATATAAAAGGTGGCAAATTAAATTGCCTTTCATTTGACATAAAGAAAACCGAAATCGGACCAACACAACCAAAGATACAGCAATTTTACTAATGCTGTAAATGGCGGCCATGTTTTCTAAGATGGCGGTCGTATGCAAGGGTTCCTGAGAAAACAACAAGCGGAAATAGAAACTGTTGGGTGTCCTTCTTATGTATTTCTCCGGTAAAATTCTACCACGAAATTCCCACGGTATTACGCAAATCACCTGACTACTCTGGTGGGACAGGTTTTTGGTTACGGTTACTGATCTACTGTGATTAACCGCAGCGAACGCGGCTGCGTGAGCGAGACACGTAACTTGGAAAAAAAATCACCATCATTTTCGTGAACAGCGACCTTGACGTAGGCCTACCCTAATTTTTTAACGGAAAAAAAAATCGAAAAACAAATATTTTTTGAAAATTATGGTAATTTTTAACCAACATACGTGCCGCACTCGCTGCGGCTAAACTCGTAACACCAGAAACTGCAACCAAAAACTGATCCAACCAGAGACGGTTTCCGTTTACTAATGTTCTGGTCGAAATCAGCTTTTCTTGTTGCGCTCTCATCTCGCAGTATGGTGTTGGCCCCACCTCACTATGGCTGTAGGCAGCGTTTTAACATGTTACAGTAATTCTTTTTAAAAATAAACAAGGGTTTTCCGCTGGTTCTCGTTATGATTTGCTGAACCATAACGGCAGAAGGATTCGACATTAGGTGAATTAAGTCGTTTTTTCTAGATAATTCTTCATTGGCTGAAAATTGGAGAAGTTATAAAAAATCACGCATTTTTAGGCCCAAGAAAACCGCTGTCACAGCATTGGCTTCATTAAAGACGCCATAGTTTTTACCTCCGTGTTAAAAAAGCTCAACGACAGGCTCCAGAAGTGAGCTCCAGAAGTGAGAATGAGGCATCTGAAAAGTCTGCCTTGTAAGCAGCACGACGTACTGCGACAGTTGACACGGGTTTCTCGCCAAGTTTTGACAATTTTCAAGTTTCTTATTTGCCACTTAAGTATTAACCGGTGGGTTTACCTTGCAATTTGATATCACGACGTATATATTCTCTACGAGTTGTTCTTTCTCTTTTCCTTCCTTCCGTCCGTTCATCCCACGCGGAACGGAAGTGATTTGTCACGATCTTCGTGGGTCACTTACAATCAGACTTGAAAAATTAATAAGTGGCGTCGTGATTTATTGGACGCATTCACGGAGCTTGTAGCCCTCAGGCACCACTCCCACGCCACACATCACCAGCCGTCACGTTGCCATACTGTCCCCCCCCCCCCCCCACACACACACCCCACAACCAGAACATCACTGTGCCTCCTACACGACAAGACCACGCAAAGTGAACTGTTGTACCAACCCAGAATGCAAAGTGCCACAAAAGCGATTTTGTCCGATTTCCTAGGAGGAGGCTTGGTTTCGGTCGCCTTACGTGGTTTTAGGGTACAATTATTAATAGCAGTTGTTTCTTTGGGTTTTGGACATCCTACGTGGTTTTAGGGTACAAATATTAAAAGCATTGGTTTCTTTGGGTTTTGGACATCTTACATGGTTTTAAGGTACACTAATTAAAAGCAGTAGCTTCTTTGGGTTTTGGACACTTTATGTGGTTTTTGCGTAGAAAATTAAAAGCAGTGGTTTCTTTGGCTTTTGGACATCTTACGTGGTTTTAGGGTACACAAGTTAAAAGCAGTGATTTCTTTGGCTTTTGGACATCTTACGTAGTTTTAGGGTACACAAGTTAAAAGCAGTGATTTGTTTGGGTTTTGCACATCTTAAATGGTTTTAGGGCACAAACATTAAATTATAATATAATATAATATAATATAATATAATATAATATAATATAATA
>JAHWFP010220195.1:752-29200 GCA_023313725.1 Lithobius niger | reverse complement strand
TAATATAATATAATATAATATAATATAATATAATATAATATAATATAGTAAGTGACAAACAATTAATGGGCTGAAAAAAGAGCGTCATAACGTATTTTGAATTGGATGGTGGAGGTGGAAGAGACGATGTCGTTACAGAGACGATTCCATGAATGGACAACCCTATTGGAGAAAAAGTATTTTCTGGTTTCGATGCGGAAGTTATGATAGAAAAGTTTAAATCTGTGACCGCGAGTGCGGTGGGTGGTACTCAGGGGCGGATTTAACGGGGGGGGGGGGGGGGAAGGCCCCCCCAGGCCTTCGACGTAAAAGGACCTTCAGGGGCCTTCATGGTAAAAGGGGCCTTCATTCCCCAAACATCAGTAGTAAAATAGAACTAATAACAATGAACGTTGTTGGGTTACAGCTGGCTAAAAAAAAAAGGGTCCTCAGAATTTCAGGAAGGCAGGGGGCCTTGTAGAGCTTTGCCCCCCCCCCCCACCCGCCCCCAAGGCTGCTTCCTTAAATCCGCCACTGGTGATTCTGTCGTAACTGAATAAAAATAGTCTGAAGGAATGCCATAGCAGTTGTTAGGAAATTTGAACGTTTCAATAGCCTTGTCTCTATCAGAATGATCGGATAGGCTTGGAAGTTTGAGAATGCTCAGACGTTTCTCGTAAGGTTTGGAATGTGTAGTGCAGGGCACCATTTTGTGATTTAGATAAGATATAAGAAAATGTTTATTTGCCTTAGCAAAAAGGATGAGCAAATAGGGCATGCCACTTACATTGGTCAATAACAGTTGATCCTGCCCTCTCGGGGCCTGTGCACGTACCTGAACAAGCTACCCGGATTTTCCCATTCTCTTCGTGGAGTTCTGCTTTTTAAAGCGATCAGTCAAGTTCGAAATTGAGCCTGCTCATCTCCACGAGCAATTTGCTTCATATGGCATTTAAGGGGACTCAACAAAATAAATTTTGATAATAAATAAATCCTTCCAAGACGTTTTGAAGGGAATAATATAAATAAATAAATAAATAAAGACTGTGTTGCTGGAGCAACAGGACTGGCCAGGACCCAGGAGGTCGCTGATTGCCAGCTTAAAAGGGGAGAGCATTGGCTATATGCTGGTAAAAGGTAGGAGAATTTCTCAAAAGCAGAAATTAAAAGCATATGAATGAGATAAAAATAAAACAAGTTTAAAAAATAGTTTAAACAATAGCATGGCCAAAAGGGTGGAAAAGTGAAGGCTAGGGTAGGGTAGGGTAGGGTCACAACTGCCTTGCCACCAAGGTTAGAACTGCCTGGGACACAAAGGTCCCCGATGGCATGGCCAGAAGGATTGATGCAGGTGAAGCCGTGACTACGTAGGGATGCAAGACCTCACTTCTCATGGTAACGAGTGTTTTTTTTTTATTTTTTAAGCTTAATTTTGTTTTCAGATAACCTTAACAGCTTAAAAGGACGTTATTTAGAACATTTAAGCTCTTTTCTTTTTATCCTTAACAAGTCTTTCGATTTGTAAAATACAAAATGCAGATGTGTGCATATTAGAACAATGTCAGCAACAGCCTTGAGTACATGAATGGCCTTGTTTCCTTGTGTTCAGTCTATTGGAATAAACGAAGTTGACACGTAAGAAGGAAAAGATTAACGAAGATGTCAAACTTGTTTTGTCTTTACATGGCTGCCTCCGCCCGTCATCTTTCACAAATTTGTACTCGGCTGTTTCTCTCTTTTCGCGTGATTTCAATGGAAATCGGTGATTTTTTCCATGATGGTGGGAAAACGTATATGAACGTAATGAACGTAATGAAACTCGCAAAGACACAGTTTTTTTTTAGTAGTAAATTTTGTAGAGAATTTCCCTGACAGAAATTTGCTCACTTGATCGTGTACCAAATTCGCCCAATCACAACCGACTTACAGTGATAATCACGCAGTAGCTTCCAAAAGCTACTGCGTGATTATCACTGTAAGTCGATGTTGTTTGGCTAATTTTAAAACTAAATCAGTTAGGCAATATCCTGTAGCTTTCATTGGTCGACGCAGCGTATGCTAAACCATGCAAAACATGGCGAGCGCTTTCTGAAGTTGATACGCTTTTGGCAGACACTCGCTTCAAACGTTAGGGCGCTTTTACGCAACGACTCGCCTTTGCATTCTCGCAGCTAGAATTTAATCGTGATGGCAAATTAATCGTTGCCATGGTAACATCGCTACCTGGATTAGCTAAATTCGACGTCGTTTGAGCAAATGCTTGCAGTCTTATAATTCGTGCCAGTAAGATAGAGAATTCCTCCTGAAGAAGCAATTTTCCCAATCGCTCCTAAACTCAAGTACAGACTCGTTTCGTTGCGAGTTGGCAGAGCTAAAACAACCGCCATGTTGGAATTTCAGATGATTTCTAGCTTCTAGCTGCGACAATGCAAAAGCGAGTCGTTGCGTAAACGCGCCATTACACAGTTGACAGGTTACGATACGTTTGTTGAATTCATTTCAAATAAAAGTATGTATTTTCCTACCAGTAACAGTCCGGAAGGCCTTTCTTTCGAAATACGCATCGTATCGTTCATTTCCGTAACCTGGCAACGCCTGCAATCACACGTAGAAGTCGGTGGCGAAACCCGTTAATCCGCCTGTGTCGTTAGGCCTAACGTCTACGTAACCTAGCATCAAATTCTGAACACCGTTTTGAAATTTATTACGCTCCACTACAGTCCATATTTGATTGTTTTTTTTTTTTTTATTTACTTTTGCAATTTTAGAAAAAATAAAATTATGTACTGCATTTATTAATATATTACTACGAAATTGTTTAAAGTAAAAAGTTTGAAGGTGTGCGCCAATGAAAAATTCTTTAGCGGCGGCGAATGTCAATTTTATTCCTGGCGACTGTAGTGCCAATCGGCGCGCCGATATTTGGACGGCAGTGCAACTTTTATAAAATTTTTAAATGTTGCATACGAAATTTAGAGTGCTGAATATTGAAATATGACGTGAAATTCTCTAACTAAATACCCCGCGAGCTATTGGAAATTATCAAATTTTTTTCAACACTCGTGTTTTGGCCCATTAAACTCACTCGTGCTATTTATTAGCAGATAATTTCCCTCGTGCTACGCACTCGGGAAATTAATGTCTGCCTAAATAGCACTCGTGAGTTTATAGGGCCAAAACACTCGAGTTGAAAAAAATTATCCATAATTTTCTTAGCTCTTGGGATATTACGTTTGAGAATTTCCCTGACAGAAATTTGCTCACTTGATCGTGTACTAAATTCGCCCAATCACAACCGACTTATGTATATCCCGCTTGCTATCATGGTGGAAGGTAGAGGAGCGGGGTATAATCGACCTAGTGTAGTATAATCACCCGATTATGGATCGGGGTGATTATACCACAGTACCTTTTCGTTGTGCGCATGCGCAACTTACCGAGCTAAGCTTAAAACAGACGCCAACTGCTAGTTAATGATTGTGGCTTTTGAATTGCATATATACCAGCTAGAAAACTCGACATATTCGTTACGATTGTCGTATTTTAACATCACTGTATAATTTTTAGGCTAGTATCTTATAATTTTACTTCAGCGATCTACTGGCATAATAATTTTAATTTTTACCGTATAAGTCTTTTAGTTTTTCGATCCCATGGTAATTATTAGCAAACGATTAAAAATTAGTACAGGAACACACACAGCGCCATCTCTCGGCGGATTTCAGCAATGCGTGGTTGATGCGGCGTGTTTAACGGGAGAAAGTCGCCGACAGCAGCATCGCCTATTACTTCTCGTTGGAGACAAATAATTTTATTAATTCAGAGACTGGTAAGCAAATAAAACGTAGCATTACATTATAAATATTAATGAACACAAGAATGTTTAGTCCTTTTGGTATTATTTATTTTGAATTGGGATATACTCCAGTAAAACAGCCCTCTAGCTTTTGTGGATAAGGGCGCGTTTATGCAAGGACTCGCTTTTGTATTCTCGCAGCTAGAAGCTAGAAATCACCTCAAATTCCAACATGGCGGCGGTTTTATGTCTGCCACCTCGCAACGAAAACAGCAAATAACGTGAGTTCTGAAGCGTTTGGGAAAATTGTTTTGTCATGAGGAATTCTTTATATTATTGGCACGGATTATAAGACTGCAAGTATTTACTCAAAAGATGTCGGATTTAGCTAATCCATTTAGCGTTGTTACCATGGCAACGACAACTTTGCCATTGTGATTAAATTCTCGCTGCGAGAATGCAAAAGCGAGTTGTTGCGTAAACGCGCCCTAATACGGCTAAAAATGTTTTCGCACTTAGCCTGTTACCAGACTTAAACTAACTCATGCTAATTAATTTGAAATTATACCCCTCGCGCTACGCGCTCGGGATATAATTGCAAAATAATTAGCATTCGTTAGTTTTGATGTCAGGTTACATGCTTCGTGCGAAAACAGTAGCCGTATTATCCACGAAAGCTCTAGGGCTATTACTACTGATAATCACGCAGTAGCTTTCAAAAGCTACTGCGTGATTATCACTGTAAGTCGATGTTCATTGGCTAAATTAAAAACTAAATCAGTTAGGCAATATCCTGTAGCTTTCATTGGTCGACGCAGTGTAATGCAAAACCGTGCAAAACATGGCGAGCGCTTTCTGACGTTGATACGCTTTCGGTAGTCACTCTCTTCAAACGTTTCACAATTGTCATGTTACGACACGTTTGTGGAATTCATGTCAAATAAAAATATGTATTTTCCTACCAAAAGCAGTCCGGAAAGCCTTTCTCTCGAAATACTGACTGTGTCGTTCGTTTCCGTAACCTAGCAACGCCTAGAAACTCGTTAGCCGGACTGCGTCGTTAGGCCTAACGTTAACGTAACCTAGAAACAAATTCTCGGCACCGTTTTGAAATTTATTATGCTCCACTACAGTACGTATTTATTTATTTTTTTTCACTTACTTTTGCAATTTTAGAAAAAGTCAAAATATGTACATTTACTAATTCATTATTACGTAATTGTTTAAAGTAAAAATCTTTGGAGGTGTGCGCCAATGAAAAATACTTCAGCGGCGGCAAATCTCAATTTCACTCCTGGCGGCCGTGGTGCAAATAGGCGCGCCAATATTTGGAGGGCAGCAGCGACTTTTATAATATTTTTTTTTTAATTCTGCATACGTAATTTAGAATGCTGAATAATGAAAAATAACGAGAAATTGTCTAACTAAATACCCCGCGTGCTAATGGAAATTACCAAATTTTTTTCAACAGTCGTGTTTTGGCCCATTA
This sequence comes from Lithobius niger, assembly GCA_023313725.1. Taxonomy (NCBI): domain Eukaryota; kingdom Metazoa; phylum Arthropoda; class Chilopoda; order Lithobiomorpha; family Lithobiidae; genus Lithobius; species Lithobius niger. The sequence goes on along the minus strand of JAHWFP010220195.1, from coordinate 23,936 downwards.
AACTCACTCGTGCTGTTTATTGGCAGAAATTAATGTCTGCCTAAATAGCACTCGTGAGTTTATAGGGGCCAAAACACTCGAGTTGAAAAAATTATCGATAATTTCCTTAGCTCTTGGGATATTACCTATGATAATTTCGAAGTTAGGGTAAAAAATCGAAAGAGGCGCTGTGTGAAATAAAGTGGCTTAATGTATATAAAAACTGGATGCCTGGAAACGAACATGATGATAATGGTTAAAAAAAAAACATGCAAAATTAGCACACTAGAACACAATCACATTGTAACAGAAGACATAAGTGCTATGGCGTATGTTACAATTATACAAAACTTAGTCTCTCGCATTTTTCGTCATGAACCCCACCGTCCCCAGCCCCGTACTCATTTGGTGAACTCCCGCAGGGCCGAAGCGACTGGGGGGGGGGGGGGGGATGGGGGAGCTCCCCCCCAACCATCCAAGAAACACACACAGTTGGCAAATTCGAGTTGTCGAGTTGGCAAAATCGGACAAATTTTCACTGCAAATTCCAGTTTCCACGAGTACTGGTTAATTATTATCATCATTTCATCAGTTGGAAAGTAAAGTTTACAATACTTTTTTTTTCCATCAGTTTTCGCAACACTTCTGTGTAGCTTGGGAGTAACTGAAACGCTGCCCCTGATCATTTCTATTTGTTTCCCTGCATAGCTAGACTGTAAGAAGTGGGAGAAGAGAAGCTCCGCGAAAATTTGCGTAGTTGGCGAAATTAGAAATTGACTTGGCCGTTTTGTTTGCGATTTCACCACTATAACGTATAAGTATCACAGATAATGTAGAAAATAAAAACAAAAAATGGACAAAACTGTATCCCCACCGAGTTTAAAGTCGTGATAACAATTAACTCGCGAAAATCGTACACAGTAGGCAAAACTAAAAACTGAGTTGCTATTTTACTTCCTATAGTTCTTTTTCTGTTAGACAGCGTCGCTCAGAACGGGTTTTAGCGTGCAACAACTCGTAACTGATATTTTAGGAGGGTAGAAAATTACTGGCGTATTAATATACCAAAACACAACATCACTGCCAGGATTTAAAACGTTTCTTAAGTAAAGGAGAAATATCAACAAACTCTGCATAAAACAATCTCTGCGTAAGGACTTCTGCCAAGTTATCGCCGTATAAAGTTGTGCTATGAAATAAATCTAAAAAATTAATGCAGAGTTATTTGATTTACTAGTTCGTCTGCTAGTCCATCAATCAGTGTCTTGGTTTTAGTTAAAACAGTAACGTGAACTAAAGCTGTACTTCATGAAAATCGGGTAGGCAAAATCAAAACCGAGTTGGAAAAATTGAATCAGCTGTTTGATTTTCTGTTGTCCTTTTTCTGTTAACCTATCGTCACTAAATTTGGATTTGTATTAATGCAGAAACAACTACATTTTTCAAATGAACATTTTTAAAAATTTTAAACTTGTTAATTTCGAAGGTCCAAAATTTGACGACAAGAGTTCATAAGATCCCATATTAAGAACAAAAGTGACCCAAAGGCCACGAAATTAGGGCAAAAATTACCCTACGGGACCGGTAATTATTTATCGCCGGGGAGGCCGGAGGACCCTCTCAAGGGAGAAGTCATAAATTTTTCAGGTTCCGTCAAAAGGGAGAGGTCAAAAACACACTGACCAACTGGAAAAAATTCATTTTTGGATCACAAAAATGGCACTTTCAGCAGTCAAAATTTCCAAAAACGGCTTAGCTTCTGGTGGCCAAGCCCCCCAGACCCCCCCATGCTTTTTGCAAGGTTTTGAAACTAATAATACTATTACTGGATGTACAGTTTTTACAAAAAACTTTGTAGGAAAGCCTTGGCACCTGGTTTCTTGGTGCCTTCTGCATATCAGGTATTGACTATGTTAGGATGTGGTCATACAAGCAAACAGTGTGTTCATCATACTTTTGTAGGAATCTCGACGAAAAATGGGTGTGAAATATTTTTTTTGGGGGTGGGGGGGGGGGTAGTCACATCATTTTTGGACCTTAGGGTGGGGGAATCAAGGTTTTTTTTTCAGGTCTCGAAGGGGGAGTCATCAAACATTTAGTGGTCACATTTTCATTTTCCACCCCACCCCCACGTCTATAAATAATGACCGGTCCCCAAGATCCCCTGAATCAATGGAAAAAAATTTAATTGGAGCATGTTGATTTCAAATGTGGAAGCTCTTCTCCAATTATACCTCAAGTTGTTTTGGACAAAACTGAGGTAAAAAGTTTCGTCTTTCGACGCTCCATTATTGAAAAACTGGAGCATGTTTATGTTTTAAGATGTGAAAGTTTTTTTAATAATAATAATAATAATAATAACATATTTATTCACATGTAGAGTGAAAAGGGACGGGAAGGGCAGGCCGCTTACACTTGTCCTGTCTTTAAAAAATATACTTGAACATATGTATAAAATAATAAAATTATTACTAAAATGTCTTAAATTAATAAAGTGGTTTTAAAATAATTAAATTAATTTATGGCTAAGTACTTTTCAACCAATACCCTTAATACAACTACATAATAAAATTGAAACAGCCCAAAGAAAAAGCTTCACCTACAACACACAATAACCAATACAGTTAAAAATACCATAGGATAATAAAATTAAAATTAAAGCTTAAAACTAAAAGAGCCACAAAATACACAAAATAAAAATTGTAAAACTTTATTTTAAATGACTTTAAAAATAACCCATCACAGACTGGACACTTCAAACGAAATTTCTACGCAAATATTTTTCAAAACAAACATTCCTAATACGGCTTTTCAAAACAGACAATGATTGTGATTCAACTACTGCTGGTGATAAGGCATGCCAACAATTTACTATTCTACTGCTGAAGAAGAACTGCCTTACATTCTTATTTGCACCCTGTACAACGAGCTGCCAGGGGAGTCCCCTAGTCCGATCACTAGATCTAAGTTCAAAAAAAAAAAAAAACTGCAATGATACCTCTAGGCCTATAGTTGTTTGGGATACAACTGAGAAAAAGATTTCATTCACCTTTCGATAGTACATTTAAAAAAAATTTCTGCCCCTAATCTGCTGCGTATGCTTGCACACAGGAGTCATCGTCATTCATTATAGCCTAAAAGTTCAAAATGTAGAATTAAGTCAACCCTCAATCGTCAATGGCCAGCTGGCCTGTTTATATAATTCTAAACTCAACTCGGTTTAATTTAAATTGAAAAAAAAAAAAAGAAAAAAAAAAACAAGATTTAGTCACAATAAAATTTTTACGAAACCTACCATCCTAAAAAATGAATAAAAAAATCACCAAAATTTGTTTGACAATTTGTTGCTTCAGTGTTCACTGGAGGCTAGAAACAGGCACTAAAATAACATAAAATGCTTCAGCTTCCGGGGCTCTGCCCCGGACCGCGCTGGGGAAGCTTACAGTGCTCCCCCAGACCCCCTAGCTGAGGTTAGCGGACCCCCTCAAAAGTACTTTACTGGCAGCACTACTGGCATTATTTAAACCAGTTGGCAAAATCATAAGATGTGTTGGCAAAATGAGAGTCATCCCCCCACCAACCAAGTACCCTCCGCTACAGCCCTGAACTCCCGTTTCGCCAAATCCCGTTTTGCCAAAGCGAAATTGACAAAATTTTACGTCCACGAAATTTAACAGCTTATTTGTTGGGGGGGCTTTAAAAGGCAAACATTTAACAGAGACAAGCAGTGGTAGAATCAAGACCAATTGATTTATTGACGTTTTGAAAACTGGCAATACAGACGGAAAAACGTGTACTTTAAATATTGTTTAGATTGCTTCATTCACTACGTCAATGCCAACGTTCTCTTTTAAAAATAGTTAGTTATACACGTGATGGTTACCCTTTCCCAAACGGGAATTCCCGTTTTGCAGAATCCCGTTTCGCAGAATCAAAATATTCTTCAAAAATGTAATATTGCAGAAGTTAAAGAGGCAAGCCCAATTGAAAGTAATTTGTGATTTGTTGCGGTTTCTGATGTTATGTATTTAGCCGCAGTGAGCGCGGTATGCCACGAGCGAGGCACGTAATTTGAAACAAATTACTCTGCGAAACGGGTGTTTGTCCATAAATGGCTGACCAGTATCATGTTATAAATGTTCGAGTTTAAATATTTTAAATGTTTCGTGTGCCTAAAATTTCGTGGACGGTATTTGGCGAAACGGGATTAGTCCCTGAGACAAAAGCTGTTAATCTGCTTTCTTTTTGGAGAAATGGGATTTTGACGAAACGGGACGTAACCACTCATTTATAGCGTAAACACAGCCTGTTCTCCAGCTAGACGTTACTTCCAATCTGCCTCCAATTTCGTTGGGAGGTAGTCGTTCTTGTCTTAGGCTCCATTTGTGTTTGCTGTTTTGTCCCACAGCAGATTGGTTCTGTAACCTCAAAAAGCTTTTTTAATTTAAAGGAACATTTCTTCCGGTTGGCTTTCCTGTATGGCTCAGTTTCGCAACATTAGTTTATACGCGTGTAAATATTGCAAAGGCATTTATTTTCCTATTTTCCTCGTAAGAAATGGTTTTGCTGCATTCACTCTAACCTATTTGCGTGTCGGGAAAGATATTTCGCGCAGAATGCTCGAATATAGTAAGAAGGTACGTCCTTTTAAGTTTTGCCTGCAATTGACATGATTATTTTTATTGTAATTTTCTGTACGATGTCTTGAGCTGAATAGTTCTTCCTTGATAACAACGGAAAGACATTTTCCCCGAATCGTTGTGTTGTTGATTATTTGTGCAATTATTGGCTTATTTTCAAACCTACCTACCAGTGCTTTTTTCCTTTTTTTTCTTTCTATTTGTATATATTAGCGGTTAGTGACAGTCGAGGAAACAAGCTTCTATACGGAGTATTTTTACAAAGTCTCACCGACCAGCTCGGCGCTGTCATCACAGCTCAAAGTTGTTCTTAAAGTGGCACTATCACCGCTTGAAAGTAGGCAGAATTTGGTAACATCTAGCGCAATCCAGTACTGTCTAGCACTTGTTTACACCAAGTGAAGGAAAGCATAACGCCATTTCTTTTAATGAAACCAACAAGCCACTCCTTAAATTACTGAATGAGAATCTGGTACGTCCTTGTGCACCTGGGAGCAAGATATAAAGGTTTTAACAATATCAATGCCGCTAGATGGCGCCATGGTATTTTCGTTCACTTTTCATTCGGTGATAGTGCCCCTTTAAACGTGCGGTGGATTTCCGATGCTTCAGCGTGACGTCACCGCCGAAGTATCGGACCATGGTTACTAAACTAACTGGCCCGACCTACAACGAATTAGAGGGGGTACACAATATGGACGCCACGACTGTCCCATTCCTTGAGGTCTGTTCGGGAATTGGCAAATCGCATCGGTGAAGTTTTGTACGGAGAGGAGCGACATCTGTTGGCATCTAGTAGCGGTTATCAAAATGTAATTTTAATTTTACGTAGATTTGCGTGACAAATTTTTATTATGTATTAAAATATTTTTAAATAGTTTTTAAGCTATCACTCAGCCACGGTTAAGCTATTTGGCTGCGCTTGGAAAAAAAAAGCGACACGTTCGTTTATCAAGAAAGTGTTGCAAGGGAAGGTACGTTGCATTTGTGTACGGACGGTGTTGCCCTCGGTTGACAGAAAGAGGCAATCATCGCTTAAGTGGCGTTTTCGGCGGCCATATTTCCCAACCTAATGGCGTATGCTATTTTTCATTCAAGATCCGGCCAGTACTGTAGATAGCCCTCATTGGACTCTTCCGACTTCAAAAGGCGGTTTTCTGCCGAATCCACCGACCTAAGATGGCGGGCTTGCAGCCGTTCTTCGCTATCATTATTATGTAAGCGTAATTAAAAGTACATTCCTCCCAGCGCCATTTTTCTCGATCCTCCATCAACTATGGCCCCAAAAGTCTATTTCCTTACCGTTAGTCAATCCCTTGGTAAAAATCTGTTTTAAATGTGGCGTCTAGGATATTTTCTGTTGAATAATTGTTAACTATATTTACTGTATCCTACACGTATACTGATCCTTTGCACGCCTACAATGACCTTGAAGTTTCATCTGTGTGTGTGCACATGTACTGATTTTAATCGTTTACTAATAATTACTATGAAATCAAAAAATCTAAAAGACTAATACGGTAAAAATTAAAATTAATTATGCCAATAGATCGCCGAAGAAAAATTATAATATACTAGCCCAAAAAAATTATAGAGTGTGATTTTAAAATACGAAAATCATTCTGGTTTGTGACTACACAATCTTTAAATTGATGATTTTTCGTGTACTATTCCCAAAGCTAACTGAGACAGGAGCTGCCTTCGTCGCTGCGGAGAACGCAGCTACTGTCTCAGTTGACCTTGGCGGTGATAAACGCGCGGATGGCGAGCTGCACGTGGCTGTTATAAGACAGGCGGAATGCTATAAGGCAGGGCGGATGTCCCTTTAAGAAACGGTGGATTGTCGTGACACACTCACTGCGGCCATTAAGCGTACATTACATAAAAAACGGTAACAAGTTTCTAGACTATAAGCAATAAACGTATTTATAAATAATGGATTTGTTGCAAAAACAACTGGAATGCGACGAGCGGCCCCCCCCCCCACCCAACCCGAAGACCGTCGTGGAGGTTGAAGAAAAAATTTAAAAGCTGATCCAGCCCGACATATCGACTTGTTTGAGCTAACGTAAAAATTGAAAATGTTGGATGATAAAACGACCGCGGCCGGAAGAATGTTGCAAACATTTGTCGTGCGGTTACTAAAGGAAATATCTGAGTGTGACAGTTCGGAATGAATGATTCACAAGTTTCAGTTTGGGTTCTCTTGACAATTTCTGTCACGTCAGCGACGTGATTCAAAAGATGACAGCAGGTTCAACAATCTCAATCGGTGATGATACGATTTATTAAAGAGCCCAGGGAGAAGTTTGGTGTAATGTCGTTGAACCGACGAAACGAATTCAATATCCTTAGTGACGTGTGGAGACCAATCTGGTGAGTCGTACTCCAGTTAGAGGTCTAACGTTAGTTTTGAAGACATCAAGGTCCTTTCTACCGGAAAGATCATCGGATGACGATAGCTCAAGAGCGGGTGGCCTTTACAATGCTGTTAACGTGAGAAGCAGTTTTGAAATCATCTGAGATGATCGCACTGAGGTCTTTAAGGCAATATTCATTTTTACGTGTGTTTGTCGCAGTGTTGTTAGAAAAAAAGTGATCGTTTTTATCGCCCGTTTTTTACGTAAAGTTTTCACAGCAGCGCTCTTGAGAATACAGCTGTGATGATGAGCATAATGGCGGTGAATTGAAACCCTTCATTCGTGAAGCGGGTCGCCATTTTACTGATCGATGCGTCCAGCCGGGACATTCTGAAGCTGTTGATGCGTGACGTCACCTCTGTTGGAAACAGTTCGTTTTGGTGTTGATCGAGAACCTGTAGAGGAAAAGCAATAAACGTTATAATGCCAGTCGGAGAGTTATCCACAAGGCGCACTGGATAAACACGGAGGCAAAAAAAAAAACGGCGCTTTGGTCAAGCCATTGATGCAGTAACGGCGCCAGGGGTGAGCCAGGGTGGGCCATGACCCCCTCACAAATTTCACGCCCCCCCCCCTGCTGGTCCCCCCCAAACCCAACACTCACGTCACCACCAGAAAATAAAATAATAAAAAATTTTGCAAGGTAAACTCGAAATCAAATGAATAAACAGAGCTTTTATTTATTTTTTAATTTAATTTAATTAATTTTTTTTTTAGCAACTAGGCATTATAGGGGTAGCCAAATTTATAGTGTGTGTTTATGGGGCGTATTTTACAAATAAATTGTACTCCATTGAGCTCAGGTTACGTTCCGGTTAGATTAAACGGAATAAAAGTGCCTAGTGCTTTGAAAAAAAAAATCATTGGCCCACTCTGTTTCCAGATGTGTCCTCTGTCGGCCCCTCAAACAATTCAGTTCTGAATCCGTCACTGCAATGTTGAGAAAGCAAACTTCTTAGGCCTAAAAAAAAAGGTGTTCCGTCCAATCCCTTAGGCTAAGAAACACACATTAAGGTTGTAAATCGGAAAAGAAAAGATTACACTTGCTCGAAATTTGCAACAACTGCCAACAAATCAAATAAAAAATCGCGTGTTATTAGTCCTAAGAAATAAGCTCTTACAGCATTTGGCTTGACTAACTGCGCCAGTGTTTTTACTTCCGCGTACAGCCAGTGCCCCGTGCAGCTATACCTCAACGACTGTCTCTAAATACGAACTCCGCCGTGAATTATGTGACTAAAGCGTTACAGTCACCGCTCTTTGAATGACGTAGGAATGTCCCTGTTGTAACTATCGTTTCGCATTTTATCCCTCTCCACTGGGCGATCTCGGTGAGAAGCCGTGGGTTTCGTTTTCTGGATCCAGGCCCGTTGATCAGCACCGCCAGAATCTTATTAATCACCACCGCAACAATGAAGGGCGTCAACTTTCCGGCATGCGTGAAAATGCCGTTGAGCCAGGACCAAGACACGCGATTTCTACCCCAGTCGGCCTTGGCTTGAAGAAGTCATCATCTTCCTTCTTCACTGATCGCTCAACGCAGTTGCACGCCGAGTAGCCGCATGCCTCGACTAAATGTAGCACGAGTGACATTATTTGCAACAATTTGTTTACCGTAGGTTAAAACTTAAACAACGTGTTTCTAACGTGGGATAGTATCAGAAAATAGTTACGACCAGTTGTTCCACAATAATGGCCGTATCCGGTACTCCCGACCCAAAACCAGTGGTGCAGGGGGGGCGGGGGGGGGGGGCGAGGAGCACATAACTCAATTGTAGAATTACGGGTGTTCCCTTTTGCAAAAAAAATACTTTAACTATTTTTCTTCTGGACCTTCTGAAGATGGTCAATTTGACACATTGATGCAAACCCGTATACCTCAATACTGTATTTTAAGTGGCTAACAACCATTACGTCGTAAACGAGGGGGAAGGGGGATTCCCCACAGTCTATTTTTTTTTTTGGGGGGGGGGGGAGGAGGGGCACCTCTGCCCAGAACGAGAAATGGAACACGCTGTAATATTACGATGTACACTCCGTCGAGCCTTCCGGAATCTCCTTTATGCCCCTCCTGCTAGCATTCATCTCAGCTCAACACACTGTAGTGACGAGTTCACATTTTACATGCAGGTGAGTGCGCGAGCGAGCGTCGGACCTCTGCCTGGTCACATTATCACGTAAGTTTTGTCCACCATTAGGCAAACATTCCTCAAAAATGCAGCATTCACGCCTTGTCCAAAACGGGTCGACCACCAAGGGCGAATTTCTGAATTAAACATTCGACCCTTTAAAAACACACCGAACCACGAGTGAATGGTCGGGGGGGGGGGGGGGGAGAAGAGGGCTAAATAGCATCACGACGGCGTGAACAAACCCATCGAGATAATGCCGGCCACGCGCGTCCAGCGCATCGCTATTGGTCAGCTGAATTCGTCACGTGACCCTCTCGCTGGTACCATTTCCATATGAGTAGGCTTATTTTTCATTTAGAGCCGTCTGGTGGTAATATTTGGAAATCATTTACTTCCGTGATTTATTAGCTCTAATCCGTCATGCTGAAAAAAAAAAAGTTGAGATGGCCAGGAAAGGAGGGAGGGGTGGGGCTAAGGGGTCAAAGTTTAAATGAAAAATGGAAACAACCGCAAAAAAAAAAAAAGGATTGTATGTCCGAACCGGAAAGGTTTCTAGGTAAAACCGTGACTATATGTCGAGTTGAAACGCAACGTTTAACTGTTTATTTATTGCAGCCTCTAAACTGCCTTAGGGTCATAAAATACGAAAACAAAACAAATTTTCTTTACAGGAACGCTACATCTCTGAAAAGCTTTTCTATGATATTTTTTTTTTTTTTGTTGGCCCTCCGAAACACAGATTTACGGAATTTGCATGGATTTTTGCACAGGTTTGCATATTTCATGGATTTGCAGATTTACCGGATTTACGGTGATTTCACGGATTTGAATTTATAGATTTGCAGGGATTTACGGATTTCCGTAAGATTTGTAAATTCTAAATCGGAGTAGTTTATACGGGATTTCTCCTCTTGTCGAGCCCCAAGACTTCGGACGGACTTGAAGTTTTCCATTAGGATTTGTAGATTTCGGCTAGATTTCCACGGATTGGTATAGATTTCGCAGATTTTCAGATATCGCGGATTTACAGCGATTTAACGAAATTTGTGGATTTCCGAAGGATTTGCGAATCTAAAATCATTATAGGGTGCATTACACCTCTCCTTTGTTTTGGGAACTAACACCTACAGCCGAACAACATTATATTGATAGGCTTCGTCGTGATCGCTCGTAAGGTTTTCTAATCGTTTTAAGCCCGAGAGAGCGAAACCGTTTAATGAGAGAGCGGTTTTCTCTCACTCCCACCAAGACATCCCACCTACTTCCGATCACCCTCGCCAGATGGCAGTGCACGTTCTGGAAATTACAACGCCGTGCGGCGATCGTCATGCTGTTCGAGAAATAATGGTTGATGCTTGTTTTTGAACGGAAATAAAATAAACAAGATGCACTAACACTGCATTAGTAATTCGACGTGTCGTATGGTAGAATACAACAAATCTGTAATTGACGTATGAAGTTGGAACGGCAGACATACCAACAGACCACTATTAAAAAATCTGAATGCATGGTGTACTGAAGAATAAATAATATCTACTATATTGCACATTATATTAAAAAAAATTGTCTCGTAACTTTTGCTACTACGATACGGCAAATGAGCCAGAATCTTGTGTGTGACGATGCAATCACTGACTAGATAAGTTTTCATCGGACGCTGATATTGGTATTCTCACAAAAAAACGAACTGAAAGCTTCGTTGTTGTACAGTTTCCCGTACCCGTTGTTCTTGTTCATCAGACTTTTACATTTTTTAAATCTTCGAACACCATATTTCATACATTCAGCAGGTAATTTGGTGGGAGGGGGGGGGGGGAGTAGGAGAAATCATATTGCGCTGAGGGTACGTCAGGTTGACTACTTTAAATTTATTTACACTTTTTAGGTGTATTAACAAAAGTTAAAATATTCACACGAAAATTGTGACAAAGTCCACATTGAATATAACACTGCAATTTCATGTGGCCAATTTTTGTTAGGCTACTCAATACAAAGTACTTGTTTTACTAGCGTTTTATAATTATCTTTATTATTATTATTTGTAATTTTAAATCTGTGGTTAAAACTAATGTCGAATCAATAAAACTTACGTGAGTCTTCCTGTTACAGATTTTAAAAAAAATCTGAAAGTCAGAGGCCATTACGAATATCCCGCCCTTCCCTCCCTCTGGCCAGTCCGGCACTGTGAAAACAGGACATCATTCACTTTGCTCACTCGTTCAATAGGAAACAACACCACAAATACGCGTAATAAAATACTGTAATATATCGCACCCGAAAAGCAGCGAGGATGGCGCAGTAATTAACAGCAAAGGTCTTATACGAGCATCGCATTCATTGTACCGTCCAGATTCAATCACAGAAATTCGGTGTGCCATCCAGATAACCGCAAAGGTAGGTGATGACTCACTTTGTGTTGTTCTGCGCCATACGAGATGAGCCATCTCGACGCACACGATAGCCTCTAACCGACCGCAATATTGAAGAGCTGACTTGCCGAAATCAAAAGTATATAAAATCAAACAACAACAATCAGACAATTATGTGTCCATAATTTGCTTTTGCCGAAATGCGCAGTTACACGCCGCAATTTTTCGTATGATGGGCGTTGGACGCACACCTTTACGCTGAGGAAGCGCTGACGTCAGCCACTGATCGTGTACTATTTGACGACGGTTTTTCGCTCAGAGACCTTTTTAGAGGTTAGTGAACTAAAACCGGCCTAACTAAATTAACTACAGCATAATACCTTGTGTACTGGCGCACTGCAACTACCCACCCGCATACTTGAATTTCGTCGTATCAGAATTGAACAAATGTGTCTGGTTTTTGAGGAGATATTGCTGACGTAAATCGGCTACCCCCGTTTTTTGGACACAACCACATTAATTCGACGTATGACACGTCGAATTAAAAATGTGTCAACAAAATGAATTTTACTTCTAATTTTTATGGAATAACGAACCGCCGTTACCACACTGGCAGGGACGAACCCAGAATTTGTGTTAAGAAGGGTGCTCCATTGAATCCCGGAAAAAATATCCCAGGAAAAAAAATCCCGGAAAATATATCCACAGAAAAAATATCCCCGGAAAAAATATCCCTCGGAAAAAATATTCCCGGAAAAAATATTCCCAGGAAAAAAAAAAACTACACTTTTAGTCTACCGTAACGACTGCTTTCTTGCTAAATTTTGATTTGTTCGTCAGTCACGTCTTCTACTTTCCGCTCATCACCGTACTGATGAAACATATATCATTTTCAAGATCTTCAAGCACTTTTCCAGGCATGGAATTTCCAGCACATTTTAAAGTTTTAAAGGGAACCCTGAACTCGCACGAACCCTGAATTGTCTTCAGAGCTGTGCTATCCATACTACGACGATTGGTTTTATAGATTTTCCAGCGACGTCGCTTAGCCAATAGAATGCAAATAAAATGGATTAAAGTTCACTTGGAAGAAACGAACTATAAATTTGAACTTCAATTCCAGGGAACAAGGAATGCTTTTATTTCTTAGTAATATCAGAAAGTAAACGCAGTTTGTGTTTAATTGGATCATGTCAGCGAGTGTGCGTGTGGATTTGTTTAATTTGTGTATTAGCAGGGGTTTTATTATTTGGGGTTTTGTTTTGTTTTGGTTTGACCCCTTTAATTAGAGTTCCAAATTATAGTTCGTTTCGTTCAAGTGAACTCTAATCTGTTTTTATTTGTGTGCTTTCACAGCTGTGAGTTCCATAATGAAACGCGCTCTTTTTTTTAAAATGGCAAAGCCTTTTTTGGTCAGTTAATAATTTGTTGGCTTTTTTGCTTCCTTTTTATTGACATTGGTACGGCCTGGTTTATGTCCATTGTTCGAGCAATTTTTTTCGTAAAAAAAGGAGCATTACAATTGCATTTTTATGTCCACGCTCCGTCCATCCGTTAAACCACGTCTAATACTTGATGGATAAACACTAGCGTGTGTCTAGATTTAGCGTACGTCGTATCATGCACATTCCATGTGTTTGGTGGGAATTTAAAAGTGAACAGTGTTTTTTTCCTGGGGATATTTTTTCCAGGGATATTTTTTCCGGGGATGTTTTTTTCGAGGGATATTTTTTTCCGTGGATATTTTTTCAGGGATATTTCTTCCGGGATATTTTTTCCGCTTACCGCTCCATTTGGGTACTCTACTAAACTTCGGCGATTCCCTGACTGGTTGATTTCCTTAAATCTATGAAGCTTTTAGTCAAATTCTAGCAGAAAAGTTTACGATATAAAATGCTTCACGGTCAGAAATCGATGAATAACCTGGATGTAACTAGGTAATTTCACGATTTTTGATCTTAAAGATTTGCCAGGCTGTTAATAGGCGATTTACGGTATAATAAAATCATACAAAATTTGGTGGCAGCCATTTTGGCTCTGACATCTCTACTTTTTGTGGCGAAAACTTAATGGGTCCCTTTACCCTTAGGTTTTTTTTTTTGTATGATATCACCCCTTTTGGTTGATTGTTATTGTGCTTTGGTGGACTTATTTTATTTAGATGGTATGACCTGGATTCGAACCACAGTCCTCTGTGTCTCTGTTTTCTCAGACATCCCTGTCGACTAAGCCGCAAGGAACGCAATTACTGTCTCAGTTGACCTTGTATTACAACGCCGATTCTCGCGAAACGGTGCGGTGATAACATGCGCAGATGGCGACCTGTGCGTGGCTGTTATACGGCAGGCGGAGTGTACATATAAATTGTGGTACTGTTTGCAAAATTTATCCTAGCGCAGGCAAAAGTTTGAAGTAATTTTCCAATAGCTGTTCGATTTTATAAATTGATGTTTGCGTAGCTTTTAAGATAACAGTTTTTCCACATTTGCGGCAACCTGCCTGTAATAGTCCTACAAATACCTTTCCTTGTGGCACACCACAAGAGTGATTGCGACAGCCGTTGATGATGGGTTTCTCACGAATCTCGTTCAGGCGAGAGCAGAGGCGAGAACGGTGGGCACCAGGTGCCCGCCATGTTTCTACTGTTTTTAAAAATGTTGTTTTAATCTGAAATAGCTGTTATGCTCTTTATAGGGCGTTACAATAATTTTGTTAAGTAAAATAAATAAGTAGATTGTAGGATTGGCTTCTCGCGAATGTCATTCAGACGAGAACAGGAAGTTAGCTAGCGCCATGTTGGCAATACCAGCGTTGGCCAAGTGCCGGAAGTATTGCCGACTGCGAAGGTTTGGAATATATTGTTTCGAATACAGTTGCAACTCCCTGGTTGAACCTGGATACGTAAGTTGTTAGTGTCGTTTTTCCGGAAATGGGGTTAAAGTATTACCTGTTTCCATCAACGGTACCAGAAGGCATCGCGTGTCGATGGCTCTTCGCAGGCTTAAAGCCAAGAATGGCGGCATCGATAGCGTCATTTATTTAATGTGTGAAAATGAATTTGGGCGTCAGGGAGTACAGGGCGAATATTAATCACACAATAAATTAAAGCTGCATAAACATTTCTATTAAAAAACCTAGTATCGAAACAATATATCGAGCACAGGCAGTTGTTCGAGAGAGTAAAAAGCCCGTGTGCGAGTTCAAATAACCCGTGTTGCATTGGAGACAGCGTTATGGCTCATCTTTTCGGTTGCGCCATCGCGTCTTTTTTCTTTGTCGTTTGCTTTAGTAGCGCGTCGCTGGATGGCGTTGATGGCGGTTGCGGCGAGCAGTTTTCCGACTTGGATTTTCAGCAGACAAAGCGCCGTCAAATTTGACGAATTTTTATTGGAAATGATGGGAAATTGATATTTACTTGATTTCAGGAGAAATTATGGAAAACTGCAAGATCGTCATATAAATTCACCGGTGTTAGCGAATGGCTTGGAGGCCTTATCGGCTCAATAAAATATCAATCAATCAATTAAAATTGCATAAACATTTATTAAAAAAAAATAATGTTGAAACAATACATAGGGCACAGGCAGTTGTTGGCAAGTGAATTCTGACTGTGTTACACACAGCGTTGTGACTCACCTTCGGTTGCTCACCGCATCTTGTTTCTTTGTCCATTTGCTTTCGTAGAATCATAATGCGTCGCTGGTGGTGTTGTACCTCAACAACACGTCCAATTTAATCTTTTTTTTTTTTTACGAACCACGTCTGGTGTAGCGCTATAAGTGTGGAAAAATCTGGTTTTAAGTGAACTGCGTGTATGAATAAAAAGATTAGATTCGAGTGTATTCATAAACGGAGCTCGTAAAAAAAAAATGGGTTATAACCACGACAATACCTTCAGAAATTGAGGAAATACTAGTGCACGGGCAACAATTGAAGTTGAAGAACTTATTCTGTGTTGTGTTGGATTCAGATTAAACCGCTTTCAGTTCGGTACAAGAAATGAGAACCGCGGAAAAAGATTCAGCACGAGTTGGAATACAAAACCATGCGTTATACTTAGAACCGAGAACCCTCCACTCGTAAATAAATCTCGTTTTAAACTGAATGCTGGATTACAAGAAATAAATAAATAAAAACTTGATCAGCTAGTTCAGATACGCTTAAAATTAATTTAATCTCCTAACCTAACCTACCAGTTCCTATAAGCGACTATTGTGTGCGCCGTGTATCTTGAGTCCTGCAAGTATTTTGTGAGCGACTACGTCTTCCTGGATGGGATGGCTTTAATCGATGGCCGCCATTGTTTTTGTAACCATCTTGGTATCAACAAGGCACTCTGCTGCTGAAAATGTACAGTCGATTATCTGAGTTCGTTCTGCAGAGAACTCAAGATAGGCCGCGGACACTATAATTAAGTGTTCTTAACGTGGTTATTAGTCTTCTGTACAGCCGTACCGGCTGAGAAGACTATTACAACGACTTTGTCCGTCCGTCCGTCCATCGCTTTTTCAACTTCGCAACTTTACCAGATATTGACGAACATTGTTTACAACGTTAGATTCAGTATGAGAAGTTAGGTAAATCACATGGCAAATTAAAACATCGTTACTTCTTATAGCTAATAGAATTCTTCGACGTGATAACTAAATTAAATAATAACATTTGATCGTCGAATTAAAATCCTAAGGTAACACTCAATAAAAACAAATGGATTTTAGCTTCGTTTAAAATAGTCTCGTCGCATTGTTGCATGAATGAATAGGCTTACCGTCGAACCAAATTCTCCATTAGGCCTATATCTGCTACTTACGAAATTAAAACTGCATTTTTAAAATTAGTTCTAAAAATGAAAATTGGGCCTAAAATCATGTCACCATGGCAACGTCAAGTTGCTACGAGTCGCTGTTGGCTTCATCCACAGCGTCTCTCTCGTCACTTCCCTACTACCACTGATCTATATAGGCAACGTTGCGCATTACGTTGTAACACTGTAACTGTGTGCCTGTAGGCTCACTGTGTTGCAAAAATGAGTAGACTGACTATACAATCCATATCTCCATTAGCTGCTACCTCCGAAATTAAAACTGCTGGTTAAAATTAGGCCTAAAAGCTGGCAATTTACGCCTAAAATGTAAAATAAGCCTAAAGCTAACACATTTTTAACCGACAATTGTGATGGCTGCTGCTTTTAGATTAGTATAATAGAGATAGCTGTTGTAAAGCATGATATATAGAGGTGTGCGCTCATCAATGGAAGTGGAGGAACTGAACAGAAGACCTGTGCGACTAGGCAGTCGCTGTAGCCGCTTGTTTTGTTTTAGTGACGTTAAATATTTTTCATCTCCTTGTCAACGCACAGTAATGTAAACTCTGACAGTAGAACGCCTTGCCGTTGTGTCCATTGAAGATGGCACCCTGTGGTAGGAGTTTTCCCGAAATCTGCAATATTGGCTGAGAAACAGTTGCAGTTTAGCAATTTTTGCTGCAGCGCGTTTGCGTAGGTGGTTGCCCCAGTCCAAAACTGTCTAAATCCTACCCAAACCTTGATTAGACTTCGTCCACGTACGCACAGAGTGGAAAGCCAGCTTATTTAAACTGTCACTGGGGGGGGGGGGGGTATTAACTTTGGTAATCCACGAGTAGATATCCACAGTATTCCTCGATAATCATCAGGTAATCTTAGAAATCCAGTGGTATTATGCTATTTCGGTGGTAATCTTCACTAATCCGCGGTATTCCCAGGTAATTTCTAGTAATCCGAGATAATCCACTATGTAGAACACTAAAAAATTAGTGGTAATGCGAAGGTTATCCATCGTTTTTTATGTAGTAATCTAAAGTATTCCAGTAATCCAAAGTAACCCAGTAATCTAAGGTATTCCTTGTTAATCCAATAATCCAGAGGTAATCTGACGTAATCTAGTAATCCGAAGTATTCCTTTTAGTTAATGCAGTAAACCAAACTATTCTGTTTATCAATCCAGTGTATTAATCCAGTAAGTATTCCTTGTAGTAATCCAGTAAACCGAAGTATTCCTTGTTGTAATCCAGAAATCTGAAGTTATGATGGTGTTTTAGCCGCTGAACAACTGAGGCTCGCCGAAACGCGTGTTTTGCATCTAGTCCTGTTTGGTTCCTGCCTGAAACCAAACAGGACTAGATGGACGATATGATTATTGTCATTGTTATTGTTTAGGGTCGATTTCAGGTAAGTAAAGTGAATTTATCAAGGTTTAGTCTTTGAACTTGTAGTGCAGCATACGAGCAGTATGTATTACAGCTCTTGTTGCACGGACTTGTCACAAACTTACATTCGATGTAACTATAACCACAACAAGCATTTTCCAAGGAGGGGTGCAAGGTCAAAATATTGGACTCCAACTCAACAAGTGCACAATTTTTGGAAAAAAGGGGCTCCCAACCGATAGCAAACAACAGTGAATATTGCTCCACTGGGGCCTCTAATTCTTGAGTTTAGGGCCCCCTTCCACGGGGGCCCGTGCCTTGCACCTTTTGCACCACCCCTAATTGCAGCGCTAATATAAAAGTTCTTTATTTTAAGGCTTTTAGCAAGAGAATCAGTGGAACTATGCCAGTAGTAGGCAGGCTATTTTCAGACATACAGAGACACACGCGCATGCCGTCAGGTGACCGGAAGTGACGTCATCACCTGCTTGACCAGTGTGACGTCATCACCCCACGTGACCGGAGGTGACGTCATTGCCCCTTGACCGGCAGCAATGTCATACCCCGGCTTGCGTGTGTAAATTCTACCAAATCCGTGTGTATGCTACCAAATTTCCTGTAAATTCTTCCCCCTTGACCAGAAGTGATGCCATCGGTCCTGTTTACCAGCACGACGTCATCGCATCCTCCACAGTGACGAGAATTGACGTCATCACCCCTTGACCACGAGTGACATAATCGCACCCAGCAGGGTGTTGATCAAATTCCGTGTGTATGCTACAAAATGTCCTCCAAATTTTACCCCCTCATACCACCTGAAGTTATGCGCCTACGGGTCCCCACTTGACCGGCACGACGTCACAAGCCCCATCCCTCCCATCCGTCATCCTCCCCAGGAACCAGACGTCCCCATCAAGATGTGTAAATTCTACCAAAACACATGTAAATGCTACGTAAATTTGGTGATTCCCGGGGCCTCACCCCTAGGACTCTAATCCCGGGCCGACCCCTCTTCGCCCTCCTCCTCCCGCCCCCACCCCATGGACTTCTCCCCATCGAGAAGTGTAAATTCTACCAAAGAACGTGAATGAATACTACATAAATCTAGTGACCTCCAAAGGCCTCTTCCCATCAGATGGTGTAAGGTTATGTGTTCGCATTAATTTACATGTGGCGCCAACCCTAATTCAGACGTTGGTTAGAATTTACATCATTGAGGTTGTCTTCTGATCAAGCCCAATTCTGTTCGGCTACAACTGGTAGAAAGTGTCACACCCGTAGAATTTTCATGGAAAAAGGACTTCACATTTTTCGAGTAAGTTTATTGAAAGGATTCAAAACTATATTACGCTAAAACTGGAATGTGTTTACAGTTTATCAAAGCATTCACGAGGATCCTTCTAGAGAGGAGACGCTTCCCTATACTGAACCCAGCTTCGATGGCGGTAAGAATGTTCTTTAGAAGCTCCAACACCTTCCCGCATCAAAACCTTTTTTGGACAAACCCAGCCTGGAATGTGACCCAACGGCGAAACATGGCAAACTGCACTTTCATCGTGTATTTGTAGAATTCGCATCACTCGCTGTACGAAAGCTGGAAGAAAGTGTTGAGCTCACTGTCGGTAAAGTGAACTTGGGGTATCATTACCATGGAAATGAAGACAACATTTCATCTTCCTACTCAAAGCCACAGTATCGTTCGGTCCCTCGTCTACATTTTCTACACTCGCCAATCAGTGCACAACTCGTTCATTGATCCTTTTGAAGTAGTGATATAGGTATGGCCAGTCTCTATAACTCATTTTTGAAGATGACGGCATCCTCACCAATCAGTTCACTCGGAACGACCAACTTGATGTAATGATTCAGCATGTAGTATCCTTTGTGACTTGTCACGGTTCTTGCGGTGAGATCATATCGTCCATCTTTCCTCTTTCTTCTTATGATTTGTGGGCAGGGGGACCTCCTAGTATACAGTTTCAAGTCTTCCCACTATCCAAGTGCGAACACAAAACCTACATCCAGAAGAGGAACATATGTTTTGATGATGTACCGACATTCCCATCATGATCACATTCGTTTATTTTAAGTTCTCCGACATCTTTTAAGATCGGTTTGAAAGTTTCTCACACATTCTGTCAACACGTCATAAAAACGGCTTTTTAAAATTTGATCGTTAGGATACAAAACCATGTCGTGTTAAATCCATTCCACTGGTCAAAACTCCAATCCGGGTTATGGTTCGGTGCATAGCCTTCGTTTCAACTTTGCTTATAATTTCTCTCTCTCTCCCAACTCAACTAGATTTTTTATGATAATTTCCTCTTCGTGAACATCTCCACCCACCAACAACGATGCACATAAGAGTCTCAGCCTATCCACCAACTCATTCGGATCGATGTCTTCTTCATCCGACTCTGATTCCTCCAAGTTCGTTACTATCTTTGTCTTCAAACTCTGGTTCAGCGGTTACATAGTGTTCTTGCAGGGGAACCGAACCACTTTTCTCCTTCTTTATATCCTCCTGAATCGGCTTGACAATGTGACGTACTTGTAACCACGGTCTGAATTATGCTATCCAGAAGCAAGATCGTTGTTGCAGTATATAATGTTCCTGTCTTTCAGATTCGAAGTGTATGAAACCAAGACGTCGAGTACTTGCATTTTGTACTGCAAGTCTTTTAAGGTTAGCAAATTCCACAGCTGATTCCATCCTTGGTACTGCTTTCCGCCCAACACTATATCTTTATCAATTATTTTGACGGTTTTATCTCCAACCATGAGGTCTTCCTTGTATTGTACCATAATCCAAACACATAATCGTTATATTTTGGGGTTTGGACAAATCTGTGCAAATAATTCTTTGACATTACATCCAATGTTTGCTCCTTCAAAACAGCCTCGAAAGACCAAAGTGAGCCCTGAGGAGGATGTTTGAAAAGAGTTGAAACTCGTTTAATAATTGATGTTGAAGGTGATCCTGCTGATGGAGAGGGTTCAGGACTGTGAGCTTGACATGCAGTGGGAGTACTGATGTTGGGTGAAATTTGTTATCACCTCCGATCCTCTGGGAGTATTTCTCACACGTTGCCGTTCTGCTGGAGAACATATGTCGATCTGTTAATTCTCATCATTTGTATCGTCATTATGCTCCTCGTAGTATTTCCATTTTTAATCCATGCGTTCTTCGTCATCATCCACCTTCTTAATCTTCTTGATGGATCTAGTGATACTTTTTAACGGTTCAAGGATTGGTTTAAACAACTTTTTCACTGCTGCAAACTTTTTTATCAGTTTCTTTTTAAGATCATCACATGTACACTTATCCTCCATTTTTATCCTACGGTTCCTCTTTTTTTCACTCGTTCAAGAAGGAAGGGGACTTGTTATATATAATTTCAACTCAATTATCTTCCACGAACCCCAAATAAACGAACGTTTGTTTTAGAGACGTACGTATTGACTTTCTCATTACGATCTACATTTGGTTAGATTTCGTTTCACACCATTTCGAAAGAATGTGTCGGAAACATTCAAACTTGAACGAGGAGCTTGGTGAGAACATCCAAACTTAAATGCGGAACGTACCTGTACGTTTTTACTGATGTCTGTAGGTACCACAATGATTTACATTCGTTTATTGTACGTATAAGAATTGTTTAAGGACGATGCCTTAAGAGAATGTGTAGGAAACATGACATGAATGATGAACGTGGTGAGATCGTCTATACATAAACACGGAACAGATTTAAACGTTTTATTTATGTTTGTATGTTCCCATTACGATTTACATTCGTTTATTGTACGCTATACGATATGTTTAACAATCGGTCTATGATGAGTTAGTACGATGGAGAATATTACGGTCGTGTGAGGTGGGGTTAATGATGAAGCATGAGGATGGGCTATCAGACCGAGGGTTCAGAAAGTGTTGATATTGCGACATCATGAAGGTCCCGTGGGGGTCCGTCGGAAAATCCATGGGGAATGGCATCCTAGGGTCACAAGATTTAAATAAGATTTACATGGGAGAATTCACACGTCCTGATGGGGCTACCACCAAATTTACGTAGAATTTACATGTGTTTTGATAGAACTTACACATCCTGATGAGGACGTTGTCCGGTTTCTAGATGTCACAATCGGCATACTTTGGTAGTATTTACCGGGATACTTTGATAGAATTACCACATCCCAATGGGGACTTCACCGGGGGTGACGTAACTTCTGGGGTTATTGCCCACCTTGACCACTGTAATGTAACTTTTGGGGTCACGGCGTATAATTTGCAGGAAATTTGGTAGCTTATACACGGAATTAACTTTACTACACTCGGTCTGGGGTGATGACGTCACTTCTGGTCACTACGGAGGGGCGACGACTTCACTTCTGGTCACTACGGAGGGGCAATGACATCGCACTAGTCAAGAGGTCAATGACGTCGCTTTTGGCCAAGGGGGCTAAAATTTACAGAAAATTTGGCAGCATATAAACTGAATCTGGTAGAATTTACTCAACCATTGCGGGTTAGGTGGCGATGACGTCACTTTGGTCATGTAAGGCGATGACGTCACACATGCCAAACAGAAGGGGTAGAATTTACAGGAAATTTGGTACCATATACATGGAATTTGGTATAATTTACACATCCAGCTGGGGCAATAACATCATTGCTGGTCAAGGAGCAATGACGTCACTTCTGGACCGGTCATGTGGGGTGACGATACAACTTCCGGTCACGTGGTTGATGACGCTACTTACGGTCACATGACGGCACGTGCGCGCATGTGTGTGTGAGGGTCTGTCCATCTGTCTGTCGGTGTGTCTGTGAAAATGGCCTTATCTGCTACTTATGCTTATGAATGGAATAAATTCTTATGGTTGATTGAAATTCTCTTCTGTAGAAATAAGATTATCAAGGACCGCGGTAGCGGTCCTTATGTAAGCCTCAGCATGAACTTCCATGTTAAACGTCAAACTTTGAGCTCCTACAGTTTCGGCCAGAATTGACATAGACCAACGAAATTCGGTATTTGGGGTCGTGTCGCAACTATTTCACTGCATTACAAATTTTAATGACAACAATTAAACCGTTCGGCGTCCACAGTATGGCCATTTCTTGTCGTTGTTCTTGTTGTTTTTGTTGTTGGCACTCTTTAACCTCACCTGAAGACCGAACCACTGAACCGATTTTCAAGTTCTATAGCTTACAACGTAGGTA
Organism: Lithobius niger; assembly: GCA_023313725.1. Taxonomy (NCBI): domain Eukaryota; kingdom Metazoa; phylum Arthropoda; class Chilopoda; order Lithobiomorpha; family Lithobiidae; genus Lithobius; species Lithobius niger. Next base: position 989 of record JAHWFP010220195.1, on the reverse strand, counting down.
TGGACAAGGCCTAGGGCCTTTCGCAGGCTATTTTAACGTGACTACAATATTCTTGACACGGAAAGCCAAATGGGCTAAAACTTTTGCTCTCACCTAGCGACCGAACCATTGAACCGATTTCAATTTGTATAGCTTAAAATGTAGGTATTAACACCGACCAGGGCCTTTTGAACCCGATTTTGATGTGATTGCAGTATTCTAGTCGGCAGAGCAATTATTATTGCAGAGCACTGGGCA
>JAHWFP010220194.1:23564-38714 GCA_023313725.1 Lithobius niger | reverse complement strand
GTTATTTGTGAAGTAGGAAAAAAAGTGAACGAAGGCCAGAAACACAATCACATGTATGAATAGTGGGTAATCGCTACACGATGTCGTTTAGAAAATTTTAATGCATGCAGGATGAGTCACGTAGGATGTACCTGTTAGCATCCTCCATTGCCCTTTTGTGGATTTTCTGAGAATCCGGGTTGCGCTCGATTGCAGGCATCCAGTGTTAAAGGAACTGAACTTGCACCCCACACTTACTACGATTTATAGTACCGTACCGCCTAATGACGTCGGTCCCGAATTGTTATAAAGGCTAAGCGATAACTTGTTAGCTGGCTATAGCTGAAATCGGGAAAAATGTACTTTTCCACTGTCATGAATACAGCATGGGTATGCTCATTTTTCGTTGCAGTAAATCTCATTGTGGCGGACGGGTACCCCTCGAATTGGAACCAAAAGGACGTAAGTACGCACAAAAAAATATTCCGTAACACATAAACAAAGTTTCATTGTCTGTGAATAGCATGCGGTTCGAACTTGGGGGGGGGGGGGGGGGGGGGAGGAAGGGCGGGAACAAGCAAATACACAAATTTACGAACAAGTATAATCGAGCACACGAACTGTACGTCGATGGCATTCGTACCTCAGGCCGATCGCAATCAGAACCGTGGAGGGCCGCGCTTCGAGAAACATCGTAAATTCTCCCCAGTCAGAACTGACGGAAAATCATGTAATGAAACTCCGGGTGTGCCCTCGTACCATTGCCTGTGCGCTCAAAACACGGTGCGCTCCATCAATCTGCACTTTCTGTCAACTAACAAAATTGTATAGCATGTAGCATGTGTTTGAGAGGTGATTGAGGCGGTATCATCTCACGTTTAACTGAATTTTACAGAGCATAATTATCTGATAGTTGGTTTATTATAATATAATATAATATAATATAATATAATATAATATAATATAATATAATATAATATAATATAATATAATAAAGTAAGTAAGTTTATTGCACTCCAAAGCATTTCCATAGCTACAATGGCAACGAAATCATGAGAGTGTAAATCTGTGTTGCAGAGTAAACTCGTGTGCAACACTGAACCATCGAAGAAAATAATTAAAATCAATAAACGGCAACATACTCTGCATAAAATAATAAAAAAAATATGTCAGATTAGAATATAAACAAAAAAGTAATTCAAGTACTTATCTACACAAGTCGAGCATTCGATAGATATACAAAAACAATAAGGGTATTAAGTATTTATAATAAACAAGGATTCAAGGTCAGCAAGCCCCACAATCCATTCGCGTACCCTCGATTTGAAACAATGAGCTGATCGGATGGTTTAAAGTGAAATGGTAGGGCATTGTAAATCTTTGGGGCCTGATATAGAAAACGTTTATGTAGAATTTCCCGTCTGGCTTTTGGTAACAAAATGTGGAGCTGACTGTAAGCTCTGGTTTAAAAAGAGCAACAGCTGTGTGTTCAACAGTTTTTTTTGTACACAACCAAGGTTTTCTCAACGTACAGTTGCCTAAGGGATAATATGTTGTACAATTTGAATAGAGGGGCAGACGGTGTCGTGTATTTATGGGAGCCCAAAGCTCTAATAATATTTTTTTGAAGAGTAATTAATGGTTTCAAGTTAGTAAGATAAGTTCCACCCCAGCTCGTGATTCCATATTGAAGGTACGACTGTACCAACGCAAAATAAATTTGCCTCAGGAACGAGGATGATACAACTTTTCGTAAAGTGTAAATTTTGTACAAAGAGTATCTTAGCTTATTGCAGACGTGTTGTACATGTTGTTTCCAACACATTCTTTGGTCTAAAATGACAACGAGATAACGAATTGATTCAACTTTCACCTACGTGGGACATGTACACTTGACACTGCAAGCCGCCTTATGGTAAATAATGTTAAATGGAGCATGAGAATCGACATCTTTGAGAGCAAAGACAATGTATTTAGTTTTGGCAGTATTTAATTTCATTTGGTTCTCATTAAACCAACTTGAAATCCTATTCATATCGTTTTGAACCTGATGCTGAATCATCGTTGAGCTAGCCGAGTTCAAAACTGCAGTGTCGTCAGCAAAAGAGACCATTTGCCCAAGAAGATGTAGGTTACAAAAGTCATTGAAGAAAATAAGGAACAGTAAAGGTCCAAGGATGGAGCCTTGAGGAACACCACACTTAATGTTAGTATCTTTACTGCAGTGGTCGCTGATTTTAACTGCCTGGGATCTTTCAAGCAAATAAGTTTTAAACCAAGTTAATTGTGAGCCTCTAATTCCAGCAAGGTCAAGTTTGAATAGCAGCCGATTATGGGGAACAGTATCAAATGCTTTAGCAATATCTAGAAAAATTCCAATTGTTACGTTACCAGTGTCAAGTGAATTGTATACAGCGTTGGTGAATTCAAGAATAGCATCCTCAGTGCCAACTCCTTTTTGAAAACCAAACTGACGTTTAGAGAATTTTTCATACACGTTTCAAGTAACTTTGAAATGACTGAAAGGAGTGAAATTGGACGGTAATTGCAAAAATTTTCCTTGTTCCCTGATTTAAAGATAGGGGTAACAATGGCTTTCTTTAATGCTGTTGGAAAGACTGCATTTTCAAAAGACAACTTAAACAAAAATAATAAGACGGGTACTAAAGTAGTTTTGTTGTCCTTAAGTAATTTAACAGTGACCCCATCATGACCTGGAGCCTTGCCGTTGATCAAGTTATCAATAAATTTTTCAAGTTCAATTTTAGTGACGGGTTTGAGAAAGAAAGTAATAGGATTGCGTGGAATATGCGTATTTGCACCTAACTGAAATGTATTACATGAATTTTCAGAGTTCAGTGACCTTGCGATATTTGAGAAATATAAATAAAATATAAATAATATAATATAATATAAACAACTAGCTGTACAGCCCCTCGGTTCCCCCTGCAGCGACGCATTCCCCCATTGTGTAGTGAGATTTCCTCCTCCTCCTCCTTCCGTACCCCCGCCCCCCCGGTCGCCTGTAGCCTCCTGCCCTCCGCCCCGCAGTCCTCCCCCCCTTTCCGGTGGGGTCTAAAACCCCCCCCCCCCCCCAATTCCTGCTTCTCCTCCCTTGGAACCCCTGGTGTTTTGCCTGCTTACAATGAAGAGATGTGGTCCGGGGTTTTCGTTTTCCCTGGGTAAGACACCCTGGGGTCGCAAAAAGGTGAGCTATGATCAGGGGTAAAACAAAACGGGAGGGAAAAGTCGAGGTGGCCGAACCCTGGGGATTTTGTGCTGAACCCCCGGGGAAGTATAGAGGAGAAACCCCAGGGGAAAGTATTCCACCTAGTAATGTCCCAGGGGACAATGATGTGGTGAGCTATGCGTCGGGGGAAAATAACCCCGAGGTAAATACTCTTCAAAAGTTGAGGTGTTCAAAAATAAAGGCAGGGGCAGGGTAAAATGTTCATTATGATTAATAGGTTACCTGAAAACAATAGCTGAAGAAGGAAAGCTTATGAAACTGGAGTTTTAAGTGTTATCTATGAAGGCACAAACATTTTCAATCGAGTTGTATGCAACAGTTAGGTTTTTTCCGACCATCTTGTTTTCTTGACATTGTCCGAGAGTATAGGGACGTTCGTTAATCGCTTTACCTCAAGACGACTTAAATTACATCGGTTCAGCTTGTGTAGCACTTTAAGAACGTCCATATGAAACCACTTTCAAGGCGCTTTTTCTCAAACCACCTCATCAACAAAAGGAGTTGATGTGCTTTAAGAACCTACATGCATATCCACCTAACACCGATATTCAACGTCGCTCTTAGGACAGCTTTGCTATCATTGGTTAAAGAGAGCGCTCGCCGGAAGACGAAAGCCCAGCTAGCTGAATGGGGACCTAGGAACAAGGAGGGGATTTGGTTGATGCTATATCGACTTCGCAGAAACTACCATGTACCCATTGTCGTTCTAACTCACTCCAACTTGAATGTCCATGATCTTTGTCCTAAAACGACATTAATTCAAGTCGACGTAAGTTAAGTAGACTTGACTTATTTCTTTTGTTCTGAATAATTACCTTGTAATTTTTCATTACTACTGAGAAGCAGGTTTTATTACCTTCTATCATATTCCATTTTACGTCGATTGACACCAGTGTGATGGTATCTTACACACCTTAGGCCAAACAGGTAGCTTTAGACACAAAGATTTTAAGTGCATTAACGCATAGACAGCAGGATCTAACATACCATAGGAAAATCCCTAAAATCAGTGAAACAAAAAAAAAACTGAGTAAGTTGTGGTACTAACTCAAATTTTAAGAGAACCCTGGTTCCTGATGTTCAGCATAAGCGATGATTTTATACCTTTAAATTAGTGAAACAAGAAAAGAAACGATGTAAGGTATAAAGTGACGTTGGCGTCGAACATCAGAAAGAGGTGTCACTTAAAATTTGTTACTTAAGATGTTTTTTTTTATGGGTTTACTTATTTTAGTGAAACAGCATTACATTTTGCTGTCTACGCTTCAACCTGTTTGATTTAGTATCACTGTTTTCTTAAATAAATAAAATAAACCTGTAATTACGGTACTGGTTTCTGTGTTGTGAATCCTTTGCTTTACTGGCATGCATCAATCAAATGCAACAATTAGAACAAAAACAACATTTAAATTCACAATGCTAATAGTAGCTACTAAACTTTAATTACAAACAAAAACGTCAAGTGTGCCGTAAAAAAAAGGGGTTATATGATTGGAGTTACACTTCACTTGTTAAAAGGTACACGGATAAAAATTGATGATTTTTTAATTGAAATAATGAAATGTACAGTTGAGAAAATTGCATCTGTTTAAGTGGTGTTGTGCTTTACGTTTTAAACATATGATTGGTAAAGAACAACAGCACTTAAACAGATGCAATTTTCTCAACTGTACATTTGATTATTTCAATTAAAAATCATCAATTTTTATCCGTGTACCTTTTAACAAGTAAAGTGTAACTTCAATCACATAACCTCTTTTTTTACGGCACACTTGACGTTTTTGTTTGAAATCCGTTTACCTTTTTTTACGCCTATGGCGTCGCGCAACAAAGGATTATGAATGCAGTCGATTGTTGCTGGCCACTTCGAAACAATTCAACTCAGCTCTGAAAACCTGCATTTAGGAAATAAATACGCCTTTCTATCGTTTCTAGCTGCCAACGTAGTTTAGTTTGGTTTAAATCTATATGCGTTTATCTGAAACACGGATTCTTTCACGAATAATTTATTAGAGGCCATGGCCCATAGCCGCACGCCCGTCATAACTACAACTGAATACAACAACACACAACAACACCAGGACCATTCTTTCAAAGGGTTTTAGCGAGCGTTAACCGCACCCGGTCATCTGCCCGACGAAGCCCTAAAGCCCTATGTCTGCAGCACCCAGAATGGATTCCCAGGAGGTCACCCACCCAAAAACAGGGGCGGACTGGCAGCAACTTGGCCCACCGGCCCGGCCCAAAAATATGGCTCCCTGTTCCAAGTTTCACAAAACAAATGTCTTCAAACACAAAAACTGTCCAATGTTCTGCAGCAAATTGCTACATTTTTCTGACTTTTTTTACTTCACGAATGATAACGGTTTCCCTTCACACACCCCTGAACCCCCCCCCCCCCACCAACCAATAAAAGAAAATAATATATGGTTTCCCACGTGACCTGAAGCCGTTGTAAACATAATTTCGAAGCAAATTATTTATTCGTATTTTGTTCATTAAAACCATTCTACCGGATGTACAACTTTTCCCAACTTACGCAACTTTTCCCTTTACACAACACTAAACGTCAAAACAGTAATGAATGCATGCATAATATTTTTACAACTTTCACGTTGTTTCTGCAGCTATTTTTTTTTGTATTTTTTTTTTAGATGTAGCATACACCGTATGCATTTAGCTCTGAGTCAGAGGGCTAAAAGAAAAACTAAAAAAAAAGGAAGTATTGTTGTTATGTATCAGTAAAATCCTTGTCTAAATTGAGAGGCCTGCGGCATGATTCGAAAATTGTCGTGTGTGCCACGTGTCGCGTCACGAAAAAACACTGACCAAACTAGAAGAAAAAGTCATTTTTGAACCTCAAAATGACACTTTCAGTCAACATTCTAAAAAAAAAGCTACGGCTGGGTAAAACTCAGCTAGGGGGTCTGGGGAGCGCTGCTAGCGCCCCCAGTGGGGTCCCCCGGAAGCCGAAGCATTCTACGCTACTTTAGTACCTGTTTCTGGCCTCCAGCGAGCCCTAAAATAGCGTAAACAGAGCAAATTTTGATGATTTTTCTTGTTGGTTCTTCAAGATGGCAGGTTTCGTAAAAACTTAATTGCGACTACATCGTGTTTTTTTTTTAGTAGTTTTCTTTCCAAATTAAATTAAACTAAGTTCAGTTTAGAATTATATAAAAATCCCATAGCTAGCCATTGACGATTGGGTGTTGGCATTTTGTACTTTTAGGCTGTAATGATTGACGATGAACTGCTATGTGCAAGTATGGGGAGGAGTAGTAGGGCCAGCTGCCGGAGGCGGAAAATTTTTTTTTAATTGACTATCAAAAGGTGAAAAATTGAAAAATCCTTTTCTCAGTTTTATTCCAAACGACTAGGCCTAGAGGTATTATTGCCAAAAACTCCACATTTTAAAGCAACAACATGCTCGAGTTTTTTTAAAAAAAATGGATCGTCGAAAGATATAAAAATGGCGAAACCTTTTAATCAGTTTTGTCCAAAAGAGGTGTGTTGGAGAAAAGCGTCCATGAAATCGACAAGCTCCCTGGATCTTGGGGTAATATCTCTGCCCCCGCTCGCCCCCCCCCCCCCCTTCCCCCACCGGAAGGTTCTCCGCCACTACTGGCGCTGCGCCGACCCATGTCGGCCAGTTAGCCGAAGCAGAGTCAGCAGCCTCGCGCTTTGCAGCAGAAAAGTCGTGAATGAGCCGCGTGGGCGTGGCATTACAGTTAAAACGTATGCCCGACGTGGGTAAGATTAAAACAGTTTGATGAGAACGATGTAGTATATCTGCCATATAGTCCATTTTTCGTCTGTGTGTGTGTCAGGGGGTAGACGGATAATCGTTGTGCTGCTTGCTAGCTCTCTAACCATATTATTGTTTTACAGGCGAAGTATTAGAAACGAATGCGACGAGTTTCGGCGTTATAAGACCAACGATTATCCCCCCCCCCCCCCAACCGACCCCCATTTTCATACAAAAAAAAATTTTTATAACAAAAGGGCAAAACCATTTCCCACCAAAAAGGGAGTAGTAATTTTTTTCACTATCACAAAACGTAGAAAAAAAAAGCTTGACTCAAGTGGCCCCCCAGCCAGTTGGCCCACCGGCCAATGGCCGTTGGGGCACTATTGCCAGTCCGCCCCTGCCCAAAGACATCACACGTGCACGAAGAATGGATCTGGATTTTGCTAAGTAGCATTGTTCCCTAATTACAATGGTTAAAACAATGTAAAACAATAAAAATGATCGTAAAGGGACCCGTAACTCCGGAATGGATGACCTATCGAAAAAGTGGTTCCTCTGAGGATGAAGTCCAGGGAGATTTCTGGCTAAGACCATGTTTCATATTTTAGGTAGGTGCAGTAATTTTTTTCTGAAACCGTGTCACACAAGAACAACCACGTCAACAAGAAGTGAACACATTTTCAAATTTATGTATGGCTCCGTACGTTTACTCTTGCACGAAATTGCATAAAAGTTGGTATAAAGTTTGGAAAAGTTGCTATCTACTATCTGGCCAAGTTTGGTCGAAATATATTGAATAGAAACGGAGAAATTAATAGTTTTAGTTTTGCTGGAAAGACGACTTCAATCATATATATATATAGATAAAGTTCATCAAAACGGATTGATGTTCACGTTGCTCCCAAAATACAAATTATTTTCCTAATGCTTTTTTGTGACTTTTGTTGCGATCATTTGGTAGCCAGAATCATACCAAGTCAATAGGTTGTCCATCTGACCCAAAAGTCAGATGCTTAGATGCTTTGACTGGCTGACCCAATCGAAAACTAACTTGAATGACCCAGCGTTCAGTAGTAAGGACGAGGGGCTTAACAGAAAAATGTGCTAAGAGGAAGGGCAACAACAAGAATTTTTATTGTTGCCTTTGCCACTCAAAAATTACGTAATCAGCGCTATTACAGTGCTTGAAATTATTTGTGTTGACTTAGAATATCACACGAACTTCAATTTTAGTTTACAATAAGGTTGATCTTTATAATTTATGTGACATCCGAGGATGTTTTAACCAAAGAACTTCAATTTTAGTTTACAATAAGGTTTATCTTTGTAGTTTGAGTGACATCCGAGAGTGTTTTAACCAAAACGTCAGGGGTTCCCTTCCCCTCGACTTGCACAAGAGCATATCTCACCATTTTTGACTTTTCACAATTTCTGGGGGTTTCCTCAAACACCCGCAGGGTTCGACCACCTCGGGTTTCGCTTTCCTCGGGGTTAAATTACCCCTTACCATATTATCTCTCCACCGTTATGGAAGTAAATAGCGTTTTCAATGGAGGGTGCCATTCTTAATCTCAGTGTGGCTGAATTGCCTGTTTTTCCGTTTTGATACCAAGCGTGATAAGCTCGCAAACAACGATCGAGCATGCAGTTCATGTTGCTCAACCAACTTTGAAACTATATCAACACGACTCTAATAGCCAGCATTATTGAAGCAATATTTCGTTTGTTACTGATTGTTAGAGGGCACATCCATTCATATTGTCGGTGGCTTGCCCTTTTTATTTGCTACTGTGCCAAGAGAGAACTTGCTCGCCCTCTTTCATTGTTACCGCCTTTAGTAAATTTGAGCCGTTTTTTATTGGCAGTATCCTCATTGTCTAGTTAATTTAAGCATTTTCACTGGCTGTCATGGTGATGAATTTGCTTTGGTGTGTGCATCATGTTTGTGGTAGTGATGTTAAAAGGCAACTTTCCACACTATAACATTTCGAATTTCGAAATTTTTGTTTTTTTCCTTCCTCCCTATTGAACAAATAGCCAGGGTCCACCCCGGTAGCACAATGGTTAGAGCGCCCGGCATATCCCAGATCCTCTGGTTCGAGTCCCAGTCCGGGCAGTTGTCTTTTCTCCTTTCTTTCTCTGATTAGTGTATCTTGCATTACCACGAGGCCAGTCCTTAATGCAGACTGCTTGCTTCGTTAAGCTCACAACCAATAATATTTAAATCCAACCAAGCCAAATTTATTAAGAGAAAAGGGATCCACCAAGTTTTCAACATAGAAAGTAGTGATATCACACACAGTCGAATCAGTACCATCAGGTTCGTTGCCCGAACCGAGATCACGCAAGCTTAACTGACATCAACAAAGTGTCACTTAAGACTGGTTGATCATGGTTGATATGAGAAAGTTGGTGGCAGCCATTTTGGCACCGATATGGCTGGCTTCTACACTGAAAACTAATTGGGGTAGTTTTCCCTTGTGGGTTTTGGTATGGCTGTTGCCTAATAATGCTTGGCAGTTGTAATGTATGCTTGGGAAACCCATCTTTAAACAATTTTTTAAAAATTTTATTTTATTTTGCAGATAGACGTGGCATTTCATAATTCAAAAGCAAAGCGTTGTTCTGGTAATAATGGGAAAGACTTGGAACATAATGCTGGACAAACGGAAGGAAACAATGGAGGAATTTTTGAGGAACCACCGGAGTCTAACTTTGTCGGTGGTAACAGCGGATTACCTGCAAAACTGAAAGAGGGTGAAAGTAATGGCCAACCAAGTCGCTTAAAAAGACATGGAAGACCACAAGGAGGAAAAAATGCTGCACAGACAGGAGGAGCACACGGAGGACAGAATGGAGGTCCACCTGGACAGAATGGAGGGCCACCTGGTGGACAGAATGGAAGATTATCTGGTGGACAGAATGGAGGTCCATCAGGTGAACAGAATGGAGGACGACCTGACCAACTGAATGGTGCCAGAAACAATAAACAATCAAGTCGTTCAAAACGACAAGGAGAGCGACCAGGAGGACATAGTGGTGGACAAAATGGAGGACCACCTGGAGGTCAGAATGGAGGGCCACCTGGTGGGCAGAATGGAGGTCCACCTGGAGGACAGAATGGAGGACCAGGTGGTGGACAGAATGGAGGGCCACCTGGCGGACAGAATGGAGGGCCACCTGGCGGACAGAATGAAGGGCCAGGTGGTGGACAGAATGGCGGACCACCTGGAGGACAGAATGGAGGACCACCTAGTGGACAGAACGGAGGGCCACCTGGAGGTCAGAACGGAGGACCACCTAGTGGACAGAACGGAGGGCCTCCTAGTGGACAGAATGGAGGACCACCTGGAGGACAGAATGGAGGAACACATAGTGGACTGAATGGAGGACGACCTGGCCAACAGAATGGTCCAAGAAACAATGGACAATTAAGTCGTTCAAAAAGACAAGGAGAGCCACCTGGAAGGAATAGTGGTGGACAAAATGCAGGGCTACCTGATGGACAGAATGGAGGACCACCTATAGGGCAGAACGAAGGGCCACCTGGACGACCACCTGGAGGACAGGATGGAGGACCACCTATAGGACAGAATGGAAGACCATCTGGTGGAGATAATGGAGGACCACCTATAGGACAAAATGGAGGACCACCTGTAGGAGCAAATGGAGGACCACCTAGTGGAGAGAGTGGAGGGCCAACTGGAGGGCAGAGTGGAGGGCTACCTGTTGGACAGAATGGAGGACTACCTGGTGGACAGAGTGGAAGACAGAGTGGAGGGCCACCTGTTGGAGAGAATGAAATGCCAAATGGACACTCAGACCTTACAAAAAGACAGATTACACTACCTGGCGTTGTAAATGGAGGAAATCCGTTTGGAAATGTTGGCACATCATTTGGTGGGGTAAATGGCCAAAACCCTTTTGGAAGTGGTGGGTTTTCACCAGGTAGTGAAAATGGTCAAAATCCCTTTGGCATTGGTAATGGTGGGCTACCTTTTGGTGGCATAAATGGGCAGAACCCCTTTGGGAGTAGTGGACCTTCATCTGGTGGATTAAATGGTGAAAACCCGTTTGGAATTGGTGGGTCTCAGCTTGGTGGCGTTGGTGGTCAGAATCCTTTTGGACTTGGTGGACCATTTACTGGCGGCTTAAATGGACAAAATCCTTTTGGCAGTGGTGGAACTATTTCCGGGAGTGGTACTGGTGGACAAAACCCATTTGGAAATCTTGGTCCTCACTCTGGCGGAGGAAATGGCCAAAATCCTTTTGGCATTGGTGGGACTTCCTCCGGGGGTGGTGGCATAGGTGGACAAAACCCATTTGGAAATCACGGTCCTCAGTCTGGAGGAGGGAGTGGCCAAAATCCTTTTGGCAGTGGAGGGACTTCGTCTGGAGGTGGCACAAATGGACAAAACCCTTTCGGCAATCGTGGTCCTCATTCTGGTGGCTCAAATGGTCAGAATCCTTTTGGTGGCACTGGATCATCATCCTCTGGTGGCACAAATGGGAAAAATCCAATTGGATTTGGAGGATCTAGTTCAGCTGGGAATGGAAATTGGCCATTTGGAGGGTCACAAAAAACCGATAATACCGGAAATGGCAGTGGAACGTGGCCAGTGGGCAGAAGAATTCAGACTGGTGGCCAGCAGGCTCGAGCATAATGTCAAGAAGAGAGTATGAAACCATTCTAAAAATATATACCTTGTGCTACCCACTTGGAGTTACACTAACGATAATTAGCGTTCATTAGTTTTAATGTAAGATTTAATGTGCTAGTGTAAAAACATTGTCATATAAGCAACGAAAGCTTTTGGTTGTTATTACTCATTAAGTGTTGTATGGATTAATTAGTACAGATGCAAACGGATTAGCTTTCTGTCCTGTACCGATTATTTGAATAGAACATACAAACTTGTGCATTTTATGTATTTCTGATGTTTTTCTTCAAAAGTAATCTGAGTAAGCTGTGAAGGAGTAAAATTTCCAAATTACATCCATAATCGTGCTTTCTGCTGCATCACGACCGATTCGAAGTTATCGACAAATTTTAGCTGTTCTTTCAGAGAAAATTATGCCCACTCAGCTGAAAAGCTAGGAACGTCACCGCTATCGGGCATTGGTTAAGCATTGCTGGCTTCTGGCATCATTTAACGTTTTAAGATGACGGATAACCTAAACCGTTCCTTTATTGGGTGATTTTATTGGACTATTATTAAATTGTAGCATTGTGGACTTGTGTGAAGGCGAGCGATTCTCATGGGGTTGTTTAGTTTTAAGTGCAAACTACAGTCTTCAGTGTGAGCTAATCTGGTGATACTCAACAATTTAAATAATTTAACTTATACTATTAATTGTTTGTATTGAGGTTATGTTTGCATACACATGGTTAGAAATGATATGTAAAAGTTGCTTTCATTAACGTGATTGCATGTTTGGTGTGCCATAAACTTTTTATTGGTTCGCTGGCTGTCGAACCGTTAACGATAACTGAATTTCTGGTGCATGTGGCAACTGCATCTCCTTAAATGACAAGCAAGATCACGAATAACTGTGTCAGCCAACCTTGGTGGAAACTCGATGTTGCGTCTACTACTACTGTATTCAGACCGTACATTTAATAAAAGCAATCGGCACCTTTTATCAAGAACAACACAAACTGCAGCTTGCTAAGTTCTCAAACACGTTGCGTACATACTCAAATTGATAGGGTTGCCTTTAGGGTGTGCATCCTAAGCTCAATACAGACATAAGGCTAAAGCTGAGTACACAGTGGAAAATGTGTGCAAGTGTATGCCATCAGTGTGAAATAATTAACAAACTTTGCTAGGTGTATCCAAACGTATACCTCTTGTGTATCGGACATTGAAAGAATTAATTTCTTTGCCATTATGTTGTTGATAACGAACTTTTGGTAGCTTCAAAACGTTCCATGCATTTCATTGAACTTTGTGTGTTAGATATGAAACTTGTGGGTCTCTGGCCGTTCCATTTGTATGTTTTTTTTTGTTGCTTTCTGACATTACTACAAAACACATTGGGCTTTTTGTTTGTTTTGTACTCTACATATGCCTTGGTTTTTAGATCCGACTTTACCACCTGAGAAAAGCAACTGTGACGACTGTACCCTACCCTAAAGAAACTGTACAGCACCAAATGTACCCTATCTAAGAGAAGAAAGGATAACTGAATAGATTTAAATTTAATGTATAAAGATTCAACTAATAGAAGAATCGATTAACTAAAAAGTATGATGTACAAAGTAGAATTTATTTTTTTATAATAAAATGTTTGTGAATATGACCGTTTTTGCCCAGTTTGTCGAGAATTTATAATCCCACAATACCAGAAGTAAGAACAAATCTTCTTGGAAATAGGCAGAAACTTTTAAATTAATCAAATTCCCTCACAACCAGATTCATTCCAATGGCGAAAAATAATAGAGAAGAATGGCGTCTGGTTGTGCGCAGCAGTATCTAATAGGGTCTGGTACTGTTGCCCGACGCTCGGTTGCCCAACGGCACTTTTGCCCAACTACAGTTTCCGATGTTTGCCCGACAGTGATGTTTTGCCCGATAGGTAAGTTGCCAGACAGTGATGTTTGCTGACAGGTGCTGCCGGACAGTGATGTTTTGCCCGACAGTAAGTTGCCTGAAAGTGCTGTTTGACTGAGAGGCATGTTAGAACTGTACAAAACTGTACTAGAACTGTACAAAACACAAACTTTACAGTTTGGGTTCGTTTTTTAAAGAGCACGAACCCAAACTTGGTAATCTGGCACACACTCCCTAACAAATTTAATAATGCAAACAGTGAGCCAGGCTGTTATTTTTTTTAATGAACCTGTCGACAAAGCTTGAACAGTTAAAGCAGATGTGCAAAGCCGATATTAAAAAAAAAATGTAAAAACTCAAATGCAAAATTGCAGCAAGGAATGAATTCATAACCCCCCACCCCCCCACCGCGGGGGGGGGGGAACAAGTAAATAAAAAGGAAATGGAAAGGGATGAGACAGAAAACTAAATCGATGTGTTGCAGGTGAAATGAACGAAGGAAGAGAAAAACCATACCACAGCAAGGTGGAAAGGAAAAGGAAACCATGGGGCTGGGGAAGGGAAGGATGGGGTGGATGGGAGGGGGTGGAGCAACACGAAAAGAGGCTAGGCATCGGGGGGGGGGGGGTTTGACGCAAAGTGACAAATAGAAACAGACGTTTACTGAAAATACAAAAAAGTGAGATTTAATCGTCATTTATCTCCAATTTTTTTCACCGCTATTTTATCACAGTGCAATATAGTGGGCGAAACCGTGTAGCCATGTATAGGAACTTACCTGTCGGGCAACACACCTGTCGGACAACCATCCTTGTCGGGCAACAGATCTGTTGGGAAACTGTAGTCGGGCAGAGGTACTGTCGGGCAAACGGAGCGTTGGGCAACCGTACTGCTCCCATCTAATAATGGCGGCTCCTCAAGGCTGGGCGGCTCAGAATACAGAGCTATGGCTTGCCTGACACATTTCCAGTGGCGTCGGGAAGGCTAAATGCTGGAGAGATGTAAACAGAGAAGCAAATTTCCCGACTTCTTTCATCGAGCAACTTATTGAAATTTGCTAAAATTTACCAACTTAGCACCCGTGTACTAAGTACGTATTTCTCTTATTCACCTGTCGTTTTTATAAATACTCGATCGTAAAATAATGGTCACTTAGGGGGACATAACCAAACATTTTTGGATAGGTGTTGTGTAGGGCTTTTTTAACTTGTCTTTACCGCCTTAGTATGACCTAGAAGTTTATCGGTTTTATTCTGAAACACCAGTGCGTGGCATCCAAAAGTTACTAACCCCCAACTCCGGCCTTGTCCGAAACTAACTAAAACCGTGGCCCCTTACGTGTCCATATAGAAGGGTTCTCTGAACCAAACCCACCCCAATCTATACGCTACGGTATTATCATGCAACAAGCACTTGGGAATTTTTGCTGTCAAGAGCTGCCGAATTGCGCTCACCTTGCTACTTGTGGGAGCAAAGGTTTACACTCAGAAAACAAATTCTTTATTCGAATTCTGCTTACCGATGTTTTTTTTCTAAAACACTTACATTAAAAATAAATACAAAAGTTGTAAAGGACATTGCGACTTATTCAGCCCTATCTGGACCAAAATGAACATTGA
>JAHWFP010220194.1:9982-23464 GCA_023313725.1 Lithobius niger | reverse complement strand
TTCGTTCGGAGCCTTGAAAAGCTGCAGAAGTACGAAATTTCCCCATACGGCCCTTTTCCAGGCCCCGAAAGGATGGAATTCTGAGGAATTTTCAATGTAAGGCTGGAAAAGCATGAAATTGCAATTTACCTGCACCACCACCCACCGCCTTATCTGACATTAGTTTCATCGGCTCCTGGTTTTATTTATCCATACAAAAATCGGGCGACGCAGAGTGTTAAAAATTTTAAGTACCAGTTAAACTTAATGTTCAAGCCTGAAGGGGAACTCCTGTGTACGTTCACCACGGTTGCAACGCATACTGTACCAATATCCATCTAAGTCCCTTCACACTAACTGAACTTACCATCATTTTTCGGATTACATCTAAAATTAAAATAATCTTTTTAAATGATCAGGATTACGAAACTATTTAAAGTGAGCTAAACGCGCGTTAATGATTAGCTCAACTCAAAAGTTAACATTCCTCAGGATATTAGGCTATGTAAAAGTTGTGCGACAAAAAAATAATTGCGAAACTTATCAGAAGTGCAGCGACAAATTCCGGCTACCAACTCGGTTACCTTGGTCATGTCAAGGCCACTAAACTAACTGGCCCGCTCTACAACGATATTAGGGGGGTAGACAAAATGGCCGCCACGTCTGGTTCATTTCGTCGAGGTCTGTTCTTCGAGGTAGCAACCTTGTACGGAGGCTCTCCCTGGGCTCTCCTTTGCGTGACGATTTACGCAATTTCGATTTTTTGTTGTAGCTGTACCGACCGGAAAACAGGTGATAGACAATGACGAAAGAGATTGGGCTAATTTGACCAGATTACGGCCATTGAGTTAGTAAATTTATATAGTACATCTAGAGTCCGCAGTGGCGCTATTCCTTGGTTGAGAATTGAGCGACTAGCGCGTGTCCATTACCGAGGCAAGAAAGGGTGGTCGGCAGCGAGAGAGCTGTGTAATAATACTATGGTTTGATCTTGTGCTGCCTTTAATCTTTTATTCTGTACGAAATGCAGAATAAAGCGAAGGCATTACATTTCATGAGTAATTTGATTTAGAACGTTACAAGACTTTAAAAGAAGAAAATTAAATGCGGTATAAAAAGGAAAAAATCCTTATTGATCGGCTTGGTTCTCCCGCAACCCCGTACTTCTTTCTGTTCATTTTTCACTTTCCGGACAGCAGCACGCCCCCCCCCCCCCCCCCCCGCAATGAAGCCCCTCCCGCCCAAACAACAGTTGATATTCGGACCTGGTGATGTATAAACTCAACCTGGGACCCACGCAGAGGGCCGCACGCAAGGTGGGGGGGGGGGGACACTTGAAGTGAAGGGGCACACTTAAACGCACTTTTTGATCTCGAACGAAACATTGAATCAGCGTTTCGTCCAAGGTTTCATTACCAACTAGGGATGAGTTCAAAAGCGTACGCAAATTTACCCGAAATATCCTTTTTCCCCCCTTTACTCCCCTATCAGGAAGTCAGGGAGTGGGGCACAAAAGAAAACGGCCCAGGTAACAACACGAAGCGCCCCTGGGGCAAAACACAACAGTAGCAAGCAACCCCCCCCCCCAAAAAAAAATAAAAAATATTAGAAACTTTTGGGGGGGGGGGCGGGGGGATAGAGTTGATTGCTATTTTTGTACTTTACCCCTGGGCCGTTTTGTTATCTCCAGGGCCGTTTATATGTGACCCACACCCTGACTCCCAGATGTGGAAGCAAGGGTGGGGGAAAAACGGCATCTGGATTTAAGCGCGAGTTGCAACCTGAAACTTTCAAGACTTTGATGTAAATTTCAATCTGGTCGGATTTGCCATCCGCTACCCTGTGGGAAGTAGCCATCCGCTAACCTGTAGGAGAGCGCTTTTTAGCAGCATAAAAAGAGCCGAACTCGGGTTTGCGAATTAGAGCTGCGGTGGAAGACGACCAGGGAGGACCTCTCAAGAAGAAGAAAGAAAACGTGTATTGTAGTTTTTTGCCCTACATTGGCACCTGTCCAGCATGGTAGAAGGAGGAAACAATGGGAACCGGGGGGAGGAACCAGAGGATGCCTATAGATGCCAGTTATAAAAAAGGGAACCCAGGGACAAAAATTGCAATCAAAGGTCAAGAGGTGGAGATGTCAGCCGAGGTGGCCTACCAACCTCAAGAGGGAGCAGTTCGGGAAGGCAACAACAGGAAAAAGGGAAGATGGTCACGTCTACACCTAGCCTTCCACATCATCCATAGAGAAGGCTAAAAAACCGGTGGGAGATGCTGAGTTACTTACGCCCAATATTATGTGCACCCCAGCTCCAATCCCCCCATCCCAGAACAAAAATCGTCAAGAAACATCAAAGTCTTAAATAAATAAATTACAGTTCATTCCACCACCAAAATGGAAGGGATACGGAAGGGTGGTGAGCCGCTGACACCGTTTCCAGGAGTTTAAAAGAAGCAAGTATTTTCTTCGTTTTCCTGTTTAGGAGAGGATGCTTTTTAAGTTGCCCACGGAAACACGCTATCGACTGGGCAGACACGGTGTTGACATGAGGGCGTTCTAAATGGGTACCACACGGACCGAAAAGAATTGCAGGCGGCAGTCAAGGCGCGTGGAGGGAACAATTAGCTTCCAGTAATTTCCTCGAGTACAGTATATGTGTTGTGCACAATCAAAAAAGCTGTAGGTCGACAGCTGTAAGATAGTGTAAAATCTTATCCACCCAAAACCAAAACTAAAACTGGTAGAAAACCCCATCAAGTTTCCAAAAACGGTCGGCCTTTGAAAGTAGTGATATCATTCCACCAGGGAAAGACCGCCAAGATTATTCCTATTAGCCAAGTAATTGCACATACTAATAGTTCGAAAGTTAAATGAAAACTAGAAGATTGCTACTGGCGGTAGCAATCTTCAAGTTTTCATTTAACGTCCAAAGTATTATTCGATGCGATTAATTTGGCTAATAGGATTAACCTTGGCGGCCTTTCCCTGGTCTAATGATATCACTACCTTCAAAGGCCGACCGTTTTTGGAAACTTGGCGGGTTTTTCTACCAGTTTTGGTTTTGGGTGGATATCACAACTTTCATAGGACTGTGAACGTACATAAAGTTACACCGTCTGTTCAAGCAACTCAAGGCCAAGATTACGTAGACGATCTTGGTATTTAATTTCTCTAAAACCAGGAAGATTTTTTGTGGTGCGCCGTTGGACTTTTTCCACAAGGTCAGTATCCTCGGCCAAGCACAGAAACCAGACAGGGCTTGCGTATTCCAAAATTGGACGCACGAATACTTTAAAGGCCCAAATTTTAGTAGCAACATTCCCAGATGTAAAACACCTGTTCTTCCAACCGCAGATGCAATCACTGCCATCAATTCAAGGAAGTAAGGGTAAGAAGTAGCAGTGCGGACGGCGCAGAACGAACGTAAGTACTGTAATGATTTGCATGCCATGCATTCATCAGCTTTTATTCGGCACTATGTTTACCTTAATAAAACCAGCTGTCATTACTATATGTTACCATATCCTTATTATTGTTATTAATATTAATGTCACCATATTAACCATAATACTACTTAATCCCATATTGGCTTAGGAATAGAATGTTAGCCTATAGCTTGGCTGTACTTCTTAGGCAACCTGGATGGCATTTCTTGCACACCCAGGGTTTCGGGTGTCTCACTGTACGCGAACTTTCCAAGTGAACTCACCAAGCTAACATCCTGAACACTCGTGGGCTCTTGCCCTTACATTCGTGCGGTTTCCCAAGTGATTACCCGAAAAGCCATTGACTAATACGCTAGTATAAAAGGTCTAGAGCCTCACATTGCCACACTGTGTGTCTTCGACTACATTCTGAGTTTATGCTGTCACCACGGTTGACCGTTCTCTGCTTGCTGTTCTGCTGCTTATAATCCAAGGCTTTGTTGGCGTGTTGCTCTCTTGTTGTGCAGGGAAGCTTTCCTGGTTGGCTCTTCAATTTGCTATCTAGGATTGCCAGCTAAGTATCTTACTGTTGACTAAATATTGTGATAAATAATGTACACTTGATGATTAGTGTCTGATTATAATGAACTGTTTATGAGCCTGTTATTTGTTATCGATGCACTGATATACTAATATGCCAATGTACTGATATCGTATTGTGGCATCGCTTAAGCCACAGGGAAAGACTGGAAGTGGGGGGGAAGGGGGAAGTGAACTGTTACCATTAAGCATACGATTACGCATTAACTCAACCTAAAAGAGAATTTCTGGGGGTGTTTGCTATTAATTCAAATAACCATCCACATTCAACTACGTATAGCAAAGAGGAGGAAGGGAAGGAAACCAAGAGGAAAGGGAGAGGACGGGATAAAAGGAGGAGGGGAGAGGGGAGGGAGAGGATTGGCGGAAAGGGGGAGTGTTACACAAACAAAAATCGACTGTTGAAGTGAAAGATTAGGCAGCACCGAGCAAATACTGGGAAACAACCTCGGGTCAAACAAATCCCCGGGTGAAGCCGGGTATGATGCTAGTGTACTGATTTTGTAAACCAACGCTACCTGAACTGAACTGTGACTGATTGATGGTATTGTTATGTGCCGATACTGTGCTATTATTAATCAAATATTGTTAACTGATTCGTAACTCTATTGTCTGGTAATAAACCGTTATGGTATTGAAAGCTGTGTCCTCTTGATGGTCCTTTTGCGGCAACTTGACAGTCAAGTGACAAAAGTCGTCTTCTCCAGCCACACATGCTACAAACTTTTGTTACCAAAGCAACTCCTACAATGTCTTGGGTTAATTGGAAATCAGAATTGGTCGAATACCAGCTGCAAACGTACGTCCCGGCCACCCCACAGCTAAAATCTTAAGACGCAGATTTCCCAATGACATGCCTGTACCTATAGAATAGGGTGGAGTGTAGAAACCTTTTTTGGGGGATTCGTCATTGGTAGGGTGTGGAAAAGTCGCTCTAGGGCATCACTATCACGCACAAAAAATTTGATCACTCTGTGGTCATGTCTTGAGGTGCCCCAAGGGCCTTCAAGTTTAACATTGTACGGCAACGGGTTGGAATGGCGAAAAAGGCAAAAATGATGATTTGACATTTTTAAAATCTAAATTTTTAAGATTATCTCATTTGATTATCTCAGAAACTACGTTAGCATTTTGTAGCTACAAAAAAATACATTTTTCTTAAAAACTGTGGGAGTAATAATTTAGGATCGAAAATTGGGCAAAAAAGTTGACTTTTTGGCGATTTGGGCCCATAACTATGACTTACACTATTGCAATGAAAAAAAAAATTGGGGGGGGGGCAGTTACGGCTACCTTTCTTAGTTTATAAGTGTTTCAAATGAGATATAATGTTAAAATTAAATTTAAAACCAGTCAAATCATCATTTTTGCCTTTTTCTCCGTCCCGCCCGTTGCCGTGCATGTTATATTTTAAGGCACTTGGGGCACCTCAAGACATGACCACAGAGTGATCAAATTTTTTTGCGTGTGATGGTGATCAACTTTTCCACACCCTGCCAATGAGGAATTTAAAAAATAAAGGTTTCCACACTTCACACTACTGTAGAACCCGTGGGAAATGTCACTTGATTGCCAAATTCCTGTACCTTTCCATCTGGTCTGCAGCATCGGTCATCTCCTTCGGTAGGTGCTACAGAAGGACATGACCGATGCTGCAGACCAGATGGAAAGGTACAAGTTGGAATCCACTACAGCACCAGCAATGGACCCTCGAATTCGTCACTTGGAAATGAGGCCACTCCAGAGACAAATGAGGGTAACAAAGAGGAGGAGAACTCGTTACTAATAGATTTATCAGAATAAAGATTTAAGACTAACTCAACTGAGTGAGTAATGGACTCAGGAAAAAATATGTGTGAAATTTGTGCCAAGAACACAAATTTATAAATGTGACAACGATGAACATTAAAACAATTAAATTGGCTTTAACCAAAAATTAGCTAGATAAATAAAGAAATCACAAGGTAAAGGGTAAACGAAGCAAGCAGTCTGCATTAAAGACTGGCCTTGTGAGGAAACACAATACACTAGTCTGAGAAAGAAAGAAAAGACAACTGCTCCGACTGGGACTCGAACCCAGGACCTCCCGTTTACTAGCCGGGCGCTCTAAACGCCTGGCTAGTAAACGGGAAATCCTGGGTTCGAGTCCCAGTCGGGGCAGTTGTCTTTTCTTTCTTTCTCAGACTAGTGTATTGTGTTTCCTCACAAGGCCAGTCTTTAATGCAGACTGCTTGCTTCGTCAAAAATTAGCTTTTGCTACCAGACTCACCATAAGGAGCCAGTCGAAGAAATTTGTTTTAAAGAAATATCCGGTTTTATATCAGTTTCTTGTTCTCGCACTGCAATAAGGGTAAGGGAAAAAGATGAAATGTTGCAAATACCACAACGGGCTCCTCACATTCTGTATATTGCAAATAAGGAATATTTTTTATAAACGTGTCAATAATAATATTGTAATCTTTCAGCTTAACCTTGAGTATCATACGGTAGGTCTTCCTTTGCCTAAGCAAAACTTAGGGAAGGGGAGATGTAACGGCTTTTACATGTAATGCAACTCACATCGCGAACCAAACATTTCGCGGTGCTCCTTGCCATTAGGTGAAACAACAGAGAATTCGTCCAGTAAACTGCCAACTCCGGTCTTGGTCGAGCGTGTTGCTATGCAGCGAACGGGACCACCTGTTCAAACCAGTTGGAATCATCTTGTACACACGGCCTGTTGCATGACGTAAATACTTGGCAGGAGTCTATTGTTAAGATGGGTTTTGAAACTGCAACTTTGGACCCTATCTTCAGTTGGTGTTTGACGATTCAGCCTAACCATTTGGACCTTTGCTATGGCTAGGGTCAGGAGAAGCCTACAACCCTTGTGGTCGATGCCTAATATGTGGTACTCACTCCATAGTCCCCTAGCTACGCAGTAAGGAATAAATTGGAATTGAGTTATTAAACTTGAAACTAATCATCTATTCAGTGAGTATTCACAATGCTTGACCAGAAAACCCCTACACTTTCGTCCCTCCCCCCTCCCAAAGTAAACGAAAATAAAACTGAAATATCCTCCTGTTACAGTTTATCTTCCAACAAGCTGTGTCTGGTTAGAGACGACCTACATAGATAGCATTGAGAACGCATACCCGGCCTCCCACCACACCCATTCCTTCTCTTGTTTACCTCTCCCTCCCTCCCTCCCCCCTCTTGGTGAGTTGAAATTATTCACAACCCCTACCCTTCTCTGCCATTTGAGTTTCGAGCTCAGCAATACAACCGTATTTAGTTTTAACCTGGGCGTCAGTTTGTGTTGTTTACTTTCAAGGTACATGGGTTTTTTTTATTTCTTTTGTTTTTGTTTGTTTTATTTAGGCATTTTCAACTCTATTTTCTCCCAGATGTATTGTTGTGGGGAGCTTTCTTGTGCGTTTACCTCTTTAGGGCCCTGTGGTGCCTCGTGCTCATATCGACTGCGGCGTGTCAAAGATTCTGGGATTTCCATCTGGATTTCTCCAGCTAAATTGCCCCTATCATAAATTGATGGGGCAGATAACCCAGTTTGGGTTCGTGCCCTCTCTTAAAAAAAAACAAATAAACTTCAAACATCTGTTTATTTAAAAGCACTATGCACGTGTTCGCGTGGTTTTTTTTTTAGATCTTCGGTTGTTGCCTGGTCTCTCTGCATCCTATTAACAGTAGTCCCCCAGCATGCATCCGCTGTGTAATTGTTATGCACGATAGCAAAGATTTGTTATTTGCCGCAACAATTGTTGACAATGAAAAAACCCAGTTTTGGTAAGTGTTGCCTAAACAACCAACGGCAATGTTTGTTTTGATTTACTAATTTCTGATAGACTAACTTTTGATTTCCTAACTTTTGAGCCGTCGGCAGCATAGCGGTTATCATTTTTTTTTCTTTCTAATTGTTTGTTGTTTTTCAGTATTTGTGGATTTACCTTATTTTAATGCCATCCGTTGTGCAGATTTTATGATCTTTCCTTTGGTTTCTAAGGGACCGGTTATTATTTGTGGCTGGGGGGGGAGGGGGGGGGGCGGATTGAAAATATGACCACTCAATTTTCGATGACCCCCGTCGAGACCATTAAAAAAACTCCTTGAACCTGTCCCTCCCCCCCCCCCAAAAAAAAATACGCTTTTCGTATGCCCATTGAAACTGCGGATGAGAGCTAAGATTATAGTGCTGTAGTAGCCAAATTTATTAAAGGGCAATTACATCCATTTTGACATGCATGCTTTACTTTTGGATCATTTACACAATAACTAAACACAAGAACTGCGGCAAGAATACGTTACGTTAGTCCGATACAAAAATTTAATTATTGCATCACCAAGACACGACACGGAGACCACCATTGTTTTTCTGGAACGCGCAGAAATTAATGCCGACAGATGTCACTTTTCGATTTCGACTCGCAGTCCATTGAGATAGTTCTATTGGCTGTGAGACCTCAAGCGTCCGACGGCCTTAGCTGGCCGGCAGTTGTAGTGGCCAGTAAAGCCGTCAGACGCTCGAGCTCTCAGAGCCAATAGAGCTATTTCAATCGGCTGCGAGTCAAAATCGAAGAGTGACATCAGTCGGCATTAATTTCTCCGCGTTCCAGCAAAACAATGGCGGTCTCCATGTCGTGTTTTGGTGATGCAATATTTAAATTGTTGTATCGAACGTACGTAACGTATTCTTACCGCAATTCTTGTGTTTAGTTATTGTGTAAATGTCCAAAAGTAAAGCATGCATGTCAAAATGGATGTATTTGCCCTTTAAAATGTTCTGTAAAACACTCATCTTGTATCAATTTTCGTACAATGCAAGCAAACAGTGTGTTCATCATATTATGACCACATCTGTGACGTAGTCAGCTCCTGACAGAGAAGCCAAGAAACCAGGGAGAAAAGGCTTTTCTACAGAGTTTATTGAAAAAAAACCCTATATAGTAGTATTGGTACTAATAGCTTCAAAATCTTGTACACTAACATCATGGGGGGTCCAAAAGCTGAGGTGTTTTTAGAAATTTTGATTGCTGAAAGAGCCATTCTTGAGGTCCAAAAATGACTTTTTCCTCCAATTTATCAGTGTTTTTTTTTTGTGACCCCTCCTTCTTGGCGGGACCTGAAAAATGTATTCCCCCCCAGCCCCTTGGTGCAACAAATTCCGGCCCCCCCCCCCCCCCTGGTGTTAAATAATGACCGCTCCCTAAAATGGCGTTACCTTGCACTTTTTTTTCACCGCTTGGGTTTGGGAGGGTGGATGCCTCGTGCGTCGTCTAATTATTATTTATTATTATTTATTTATTTATCAATCCAAGTCAATCCAAGTAAATTTAATTCACTCATTTATTCATACAGACAAAAGTTGGGACTTAGATAAACCTCAGTTGCCGTAGCACCATGGCTACACCAAAAGCAAGCTGAATTTTTTCTAATTTTTTTTACGAAATTTTCGAAAAAATAAGACTTTTTCGGAATCGGAATTGGATTTCGGATCCCTTTTTTCATTCCTTTTTTTTTTTTGCATTCTCGGCATTCCATTACATTGCATTATTCTTTATATAATTTCATTATAAACTTCATTATAATTTTTTTTTTATGGAACACCCTGTATATAATGTTTGATGGAGCTAATAAGTAGTAAAAGATCAATTCAAATCCATTATCAAGTACATTTACATAATTTAATGTTGCAATGTTTTAATTCCATACTACACTCATTGTCTGAATTTTGTCTGAATCATGTCTGGGTATGTTAATGTGTAGGTGAACGTACTTCTAAAGCATTACTCTTTGCTAGACAATCTGTGTATATTATGCGTTTCCACGAATCCTCGGAAAGAGATCACACTGAAACGTGAAGGAACAATCAAACTCTGAATTCATTAATTCAGCAATTCAAAAATTGCGTTTCAAAAATGTGGTATATAATCTTAATGGATTCTTTCAAAAGAGTCCGTTGTGCCACGCTGAAAGCCGGTCATCAGAGTGCCTGCAAGACTGTCATTTGACTCATTCCTCTTCTTGCTTGGAAAGGTAAGCAGAACCCAATCAAAAAAATCCAATAAATCGGGCAAAGTCAGTTCTAATAAGAGACTCAACTCAAAATTACTTGCAAGTTTTTTTTTTTTTATTGTTGTTGTTGTTGATTAATTGCTTTGAGCCTTAAGTCAGCTGAAGCAATTGTGCGGCTGAACAGGCTCAATTTTGAACATTACCATACTTTTTTAGAAGAAGAAATACCTGGTAAAGGGGGGAGACAACCCGGGGATTTGAACCGGGAAACCTCCGACGTTTGTAGGGGCTGTAAGATAGTCTAGAACTTTGAGAGCCGCTGAAGAAGCATGGTAGCCTCTCACGCTACCCTGGCCTGTAGTCCTGGCGGGGACTTTGCCGCAAACCTCCGGCAACCAGGCTGAGCTCGCTCACCGATCAGCCATGGTGGCCAAGCTCAGCCAAGTGACGTCATATTAAATGGACAGGATATTTGAAGTCTAAATACTGGATACAGAGGCTGTTTACACCGGTTTTAAGCACCACCATTTTCATAGTTCTGTTTTTATTTATAAAAACCTTTAGTGGATAGTAAGTTAAATGGAATTTGTCCTTATTGCAGTGAATTAATTATTTTAATTCTTCTTTTACCGAACTCGAACGATCCAATCAGGTGAGGGTAACCTGTGTATTTGTATGCCATGTGCGATGAATTTATCGGGTAGAGTGAAAAACAATCTTTATCGCTGAACTGCTGGTTTAGCATTGCCCTTTTTAAAGCAGAAAATGTTTTTAGCTAGACATGGTTTTTTGCATGGTAATTATAATCTTTATAAGATAACAATGGTTTCTTCTAACCCCAAGAATCTTTTTGTTCGTAATCACAGCATTTCGAATCATAGTGCACGAAGATTCATAGATTTTCAAAAAAATCTGTAAAATTACAGTTAAAAGATCTGGTAATTTGTTTCCAGATCTTTTAACCGTAAAAGTGTAGGCGTAGTTCCGTGTCGAAATTTTTTCGGAATAAGGAGCGTTGGGTTTTTGCGGTAAACTGTATGTCCTCTATCATTACGTACGCAACACATTTTTTGCATCGCCAATCGTTAGGCTCTACATGGCATCAGAAACGTGACGGTACAAAGTGCCGGAATCAAATAATCACGCTTTGTACCGTAATTTTACGGAAGTTTTTAACAATATGAGAGAGGATTTAACGGCCTAATCAGTTGAAATAGCTAATAAGCCGCACCTTTCAGTACGTATGTCTCCTTAATCTTGTTCAGTGTAGATTTGAATCCTGCACCATAGCACGTATAATAATTGCTCCCACTGTTCAGTGTAGACAGGAATCCTATACAATCTCCACATGACTGATGTGTTTCTAACCTACGTCTGCCACTGAGAAAATTCCGGATTTGTCAGATTTGCTCAGAGACTAGTCAGCTATTAGTTGATATCAAATGAAACAATGAATGCACCGTCGTCATTGTTAATTTGTAATGACCGCCATCTTGAATTCAGGGTGCCATTTTGAAATTATGCTTATTATCGTCCGATCTCCTTCAAATTAAGAATGGAAATGAAATAGTTGATACCAAGTGAAACAGTGAATATGCGATCGTCAGTAGTAATTGCTAATGACAGCCATCTTGAAATCGGGCATCCATTTTGAAATTATGCTTATTATCACCCGATTGCCTTTAAATTTAGAATGAAGACAAAGTTTTTGATTCCAAGTGAAACAGGGAATGAGCCATCGTTCACCGGTAATCTCTAATGGTCACGATCTTGAAATCAGGCGGCCATTTTGAAATTGTACTTATAATCGTCCGATTTCTTTCAAATTAAGAAATTAGACGCCATTTCGTGACACCACTTGAAACAATGAATGTGCCATCAATCTCTTAAATGCCACCATCTTGAAATCCGGCAGCTATTTAGAAATTGTGTTTGTAATAGTCCGATTTCCTTCAAATTTAGAACGAAGACGAAATATTTGATACCAATTGAAATTGAATGTATCATCATCGCTAGTCATCTCTATAATGGCTGCCATTTTGATAATGAGCACCTATTTTGGAATTGTGATTATCCGAATATCCGATTTCCTTTAAATTTAGAATGGAGATGAAATAGTTGACACCAAGTGAAACAATTGAATATTCGATCGTCAGTCGCCAGCTTGAAATCAGGCGGCCATTTTGATCATTATTATCGTCCGATTTCATTCAAATTTAGAACGGAGACGATCCAGTTGATACCAGTTGAAATAACGAATGTGCCATCGTCACATAGTAATTGCTAATATCCGCCATATTGAAATCAGGTGGCCATTTTTTTAATTATGCTAATTATCGTCCAATTTCTTTCAAATTTAGAATGTAGACGATATAGTAGTTCTTCCTAATTAAAGCAATGAATGTGCCATCGTCATTATTAATCCGTAATACCCGTCATCTTGCAATCAGGCGGCCATATTGAAATTATGCTTATTATAGCCCGATTTCCTTCAAATAAAAAAATGAAAAACGTGATTCAAAAATAAAACGGGAAGTCATATTCCGTCTCTAGATTGGGTGTATTGTGCGTTAAACTCTTTGCAGGCCTTACCGTCAACTGCAGTGTTTTATAGTTTCTTAATGCAATTCTTAATGTAACAAACATACGGAACAAACAAACAAACAAAGAAACAAAAACGGAACGTTAAATGGTAAGGGTAAGGGTCTAAAAGTCATAACCCAGAAGGAACATGGACAAGCTTTGACAGTACGAGTCTAAGTGTACAATTTCTTAGTAAGAGACTGGTAAGCATTAGACCCTTACTAGCCGATGACCACCTTTTTCAAATATAGAAAATTTATAAATACATTTTGACGACAATCTGTATGAGATCCTCTTACAAAGACCCATGTGCTGATCCAACGGTTGGGGGGTGTATGTTCCCTGCTTTGCTTTACGTCGAGAAGTTTTCATTTCCGATTTGGTAACATGACAGCATATTCGCAGTAGAGAGCATTATTGGTTGTCGTCAGTTACCTTAAATCTACGGAATTCGTGTAAAGAGATTCAAAAATTCAAAAGCATCAAAAGTTAAATACTTTAAGAAGAGCATTTAAAGATATTCCAAGCACAAAAAAAACTGCTTCAACCATTACATACGCGTTCCATTCGAATAGGCTAGAATTGTATTTACAAAGTTGGATTTACAAAATTGTCTTATTGTCATTATTCACGTCCAATGGTGGTGAGTGGGATGAGCATTTCCTGCTTTGCTTTAGGTTTAAAATGTTTATTTCTTGTTTCTTTTCGGTTTGGTAACATGGCAGCGTATTCGCAGCAGAGAGCATTATTGGTTCTCATCAATTACCTTTCATGTACGAAATTCGAATAAAGATAATCAAAAATTCAAATGCCAAACTTCACAAGAAAATTATGTTCTTAAAGTTCTTTAAATCTATTCTAGGAACAACAACAACAACAAAAAAA
>JAHWFP010220193.1:0-13839 GCA_023313725.1 Lithobius niger | reverse complement strand
TTTGATTGGATTACACCCACAACGTCGTTTGCGGTTTGAAACTCAGAGTGTGTGCCCCCTTCACCCCTCTCGGTCCCTCTTGTAACAATAATCTGACCGACCTATCTTTTCTCTGCCCGATCTCGCTTAGCAACAGCATATTGGCGAAACGAAACATAAAACTCAGACGCTGACATTATCCAGTTAACCATTGTGTTCATTAAACGTTCAAAGGCTTGAATGACATTACTAATGGTAAGGTACTTACTTGCTCGTGGACGTCTGTTACACGAGACAGAGAGTGGGGGGGGGGGGTGAAGGCACTGAGGCCAACACTTTGGGTTTCAAACCGCAAAAGTTGTTGGGGATGTAATCCAACTAAATTGAACGAAGCCTGTTGCTGCCACTTATACGCCCCTTTACAACGTCTTTAGCCTGAGTAACACGTAGGGATGCAGAAGAAAGTCCTAATGTTTGACCCAATGGGCTCATCGTATCGAAGCAGTCATTGCGGCACTTTATTCGTTTAATGAAGACCTTTAAAATGAAAGGTGGGGGGTGGGGGTGGAGGGGCGCAGGCGAAACGCCGGTTGTACGCAAAGGTAGTTCCTTTAACCAAACCTACATTGCCAGGGTTTCGCTATCTACTTTCAACCCATTCAAAAGTTGCGAGGCTGGTCTGGGACATTTCGGACACCCTGTACAGTATTTTGTGTTAACAGATAAACTGAGAAGAAAACAATTTCCAAATAAAAATCCTTAGCACAGTATTAACGATATCCTTGAATGATATCCTTGAATGATATCCTTGAATGCGAAGAATAAAATGAGATTTCAGCAGGTAATTTTTAAGTTTGACAATTTCCTCGTCTCTATAGTGCATCCAATTTCGGAAAGTGATTGCAATCGTAATATTTCGGAATTCGTTTCCCTTAACCCCCCTAATCTCGCGATTCCGAAATTCAGGTTTTTTTTTTTCTTAAGACGTTCAGTGACTGAAAAAAAAAATGCAACAGGAAGTTTGTTTCCGTTAAATTCTTAGTCTACGGTAGATATACTTATAGTCGGAAAGTGAAGTAGTCAAAGACACGAGCTGTGTTCTTTGTTTACTTGATATGATCAGCTATTTTTTTTTTGCAGTTTACGTCAATGGGAGTTTTCTCACTTTGTTACTTTTAAATCTCTGTGTGAAATGCTGCCCACTCTATGGACTTTACTACAGTTAGGCTACTACTAACCGGTGACTATCCAAAAGCAACCGAAAATAAACCACGATGGAAAACTTGCAAAAGCAGAATGTAGGCACAAACATCAAACAGTGATGCTTAACTATTCTTCTTCACTGTTTGCTCACGGTTAATACCTGCATGCTGCTCATGTTCGGTGTATTTAGAGTGTCAGTGTAGATGTTTATAACTTGTCTAGTAGAACTGTGCGATCAACCTGTACCTTTTTACCTTCGAATTAGCTATAGCCGTGGATAGCAAGGGGTCCGGTGAGCAAAGTCTCTTCAGTGCGAAGATAAGTAAACACACAGGCCCATGCTTTTTACCTTTGGGGGGAGGGGGTATATGTCTGCTGTCGCGAGTGTTAACTTTACCTCTCTTTTTGACGCCAAAGTAAAATACGAAATTAACATATACATTTTAGCAGGAGTGGCATAAAGGAGTGCCCGTAAGATCCGACGGAAGAGTGTGTGATGATATTTCGCTCTGTTCCCTCTCTCCTTGTGAGTGAAAAATCCTTGCAGCCTTAGAAGAATTTGTCGAAGGTTTTTCAAGGATAACCTGTGTTAAGAGCGCGCTGTGTAGCTTATGTTTTAACTTAGTAAACAGGTGTGAAAAACATGACTCTTGCGATGGTCATTCCATGCTCGTAGTAACTCCGCGTGAAACTTCTCCTCTCGGCTTTCCACCATTTCTCGCTAGGACTGGAAAATTAACTGTTCTAAGTGTTGCTTTGGTAAAATACGGATCTTTTACGTCGAATCTATAATAGCCTGGAACCGGGAAGGTAAACAGCTTCTCACTCTCTTGTGTAAACATTATACTATATAAAACGTGAGTTATTCAGGGATTTCTAAGCGCACTATTTCTAGCCATCTTATTTTATAGTGTGGGAAGACTAGTGAAAAAATTGTCAGTTGCCACATCAGCCAAATTAAATTTTTTTGTGTTGGCCTACAATTTATGCTGGATTTAGTAGTTAGTCTAGACAAGATGAAAGGGAAAGCGATACTTGCATTTCCTTTTTCCCATTGCATGCAATTTTATAATTTTGTTTTGTACAGCATTAAAATTCATGAAATAAAAGTGATTTATGTAGTTTTTTTGCACGAATTGAGTCCATTTTCAATTCCGAAAATCCCGTTTTCTACTCAGTAAAACAAGATTTACTGAAACCTTTACAAACTTTACAAGAATTCCAGGATTTAATGAAAAGTAAAATAAGAGTTGGACAGGAGATACAGTTAATGACTATTTTCTCTTTACAGGCTAAGGATAAAGCAGTAGTATGTTGGTACTCCACTAGATTGCCACATTGGAATTAATGGCAGTCCTACATTTGTCCAAGCCTTTGATTAAGTAATGAGGCCTACACAATTTGCCTTCGTGAATAGTTACTAAGCAATCTGTAGATACCTAGGGATGTTTACTAGGCCAGGCATGAAAAGAATTTTTTTTATTCAGGCTTCGATGTAGGCTACTCCATAGTGACCTGGAGGAGCGATTGGCTGAATTAGAAAAATTTCCCTAACGTGTTCCTTGCTCCTAAATTCCCCTAAAACCTGCCCAACTCTTCTTTTCAATAAATATGGTGGATGAATGGAATGAATAGGGTGAAGAAACAACACGTAAGGTTTCACTAAAACCGAAAACGGTTTTTTAAAAGTTGCTGTGCGTGGACAATAAATCGTTTCAACAATTTTCAAACAAATCGTTTTAAAGTTTTACTGAAACTGTGCTGGCTGTTTGGGAGACTTAACCTTACTCCTACAATGGCTATTATACAGTACAATTACTTAGAATGAAACAATGGATTCATGGTCCGATTTGTCTTTAAAACCGCAATAGGTTTTATTTAAATGGTTCTTCTTTTTTTTTTCTCTTTTACAGTAAAATGTGCAAACCTGTATCTTCAAAATACCAGTCCAACATTCGTAAACCATATATGATTCCTGCCGTGTTGCTGGTAGCGTCTTTCTGGCTAAGTTGTGTTTACAGTTTTCCAACCAATCATGAGCCGACAGCGATTTTAGCTGAAAACGATAGCCGGAGCAGAGTTCATGTTCGTCGTAGTTTCAGGTGTCCGCCTCTATATTACTATGACTACGAAACAAACAAATGCGAAAAGGGTATGGGCGAGAAGCGTCTTGAAAGTGGGGAAGACGATGGCCCTGTAGAGAGAAATTACATTTTCAAATTCATTATTTCAGCTGTATCGTAGGTAGGTGTGAGAAATCAAGACACATGCTAGCGTGTCGCTATTAATTTCTCTGTTGTTGTTGTTATTGTTTTACTTTCATTGTTAATTGTTGTATTATTGTTACTGCATGAAGCCCCGTTTGATATTTGGGTGGATGACCACATGGATAGCTGGGTGCTGCAGGGCCTTAGGACTTCGTCGGGCAGATGACCGGAAGCAGTTAACGCTTGCTAAATCCTTTTGAACCCTTCTGAATGCAGCAAGCGTAAGCACGTGTCTTTTTTGGGCTTAAAGGCTATAGAATACAACAAACAACGCTGGATAAACTACTTGCCTGTGACAAAAAAGGCTGCAATTTTGCTTGACAGTTGCACGTTACGGCCCCACAACCGAGCGCAACGGTTTTGGTTCGTCTAACGTCTATTTCTTGGGAAAAAAAATGCTACCCAAGAACATTGGTTTTGGGTTACTATAGCTAGATATAGCTGACGTGACCAAGAAGTCAAATTAATTTCCATACACTTCAAGGAGCCCATTATGAACGTCTCAACGTCGTTCTTACGAAATGAAACTTGGTCGGCTACATTAATTCTACATACCTTTGGTGGGTTGGGAATGGCGAATCCTTGGGTAAGTGCACGTATCTGCACGTATAGTAGGACTGTTGATTGTTAAGCACAACTCCATTCGCTCCATTAAACTGCCTATCGTGGCTTCATGGCTTCGGCTGGGCAAGCGTCAAATTTGCCGTGTTTCGTTGTCATCGATCTTCACCTAGACTGCTTGAGCGATCTTTATGAAATTTGCAAGGTGATAGTAACTTTTGAGGGGATAGCCTTAAGCCCGAAAAAGGCAAGATCGGACACGCAACGAGAGTTCTTTTTTGTTCTAACAATGCCAGTGTTGAAGCGTTCAGCAAAAGAAAGTGGTGTGTTGCATTGATCCATTTTTATCCGAAAACTGCATTTTATTGTGATCCAACTCTTTCTGGACGGCTTGACCGATCTCGATGATATTTGGCATGGTGGTTGGAACTATTGAGGGGACGGTGTTAAGGTAAGAAAATTCAAGATCGACAAACCACGAGGGAACTATCTCTCAAAGATGATTAAGCAGTCTTCCATATGAATTAACATGGGAATCGTGTGAATCCATTCACCATCGCAAACTCCATTTCTTTGCGATTAAATACTTGGTAGACGGCTTGACAGAGGTGATAGGGCCTAGTGTTGAATGGTTGAACGCTACTGTTGAATCATTCAGCAAAAAAAGTCGCATGTTGCAATGTTAGGAATTCACGACAAGAACCGTACGCGAGTGGTGGAAAGACCCGTAATCGCCGTCATCGTTGCCTCCGGGGCCCCCCCCCCCCCCCAACAATGCTCATGTTTGTGAACTTGGCTTTCTGTTTCGTTCCACTCTCTCAGGAGCCTTCCCTGAACATCTAGTGAATGTTTTGTTCGTAACCTTAAAAGTATTCTTCGGTAAAAGTATTATGTGGATCACGTATCTCACATTTCCTTGGGTGCATATGAATATTGATTGATGTCGTTTCAAGTTCCCTCTTCGTACAAAACGCAGCATCACAAAATTCGGTTTTAAAAAATGTTTTGCCGGGCAGAACACTATAATGTCCTTTGTAGTCCCCCGTTAGAGAAAATGCAGTATCACACAATTCGCATTTGACAGGCTTCCCATCCGAATGAGTGCAACAGTGTTTCATTAAGCCCTCAATTCGTGGATACACAGCAGGACACACATCACCCTTGATGGGCTTCGTATCACAAAGCATAATGCTGTGCCCCTTCAAGCTATTAAAGGCTCCTTTTCACCATTTCGATAGCGTTGCCCATATTCTAAACACATCATCCACGTTTCAGATTCTCCGTCATCCTATAGGCTGTTTGTGGGTCACGTGATCTGGTTTTAGTTATAAGAATCTCGGCGCTGCTGTTGCGAATAGTGTTGTTCCATTTTTAATTTACTGCTATTTTCTTTACATTGTTGGATGATTCTATGGTGGTGCATCTAGGAATTGAAAAGGTAAAAAGGCACCCTTAATTGGTGAAAGTGCAGCACACAGCACATCACACTAAGAAGATTTCTTTCCAGAACTGAAACGACTATATGTTTTCAAGCCGCCACTTTGTGAAAATGCAGTATCACACAATTCGCGTTTAACGAGCCTCTCTTTGGAATGAATTTATCGAAGCAACGTTAAGCCCCCACAACTGCAGAACTGTTCAACTTCAAAAGCTTGCCAAATAATCAAGACACCACCTCAAAATTGGGTCATACAATATCTCAAAACCTTCCTATTTACATGCATGACTTCTGTTTGTTTAAACATCCTCGTATTTTCAAGAATTAAGACAACATTAATTCCAGGAACCAGAAACTAGAAATGACGCACTGTTATGGCACGTATCTGTCTTGCACAACTCCTCCATACTAACCATTGAGTTACGTTGCTATATTAAATTGACAAAAAAATCCGCCAGACCCATCAAAAACAGTCAACCAACACAGAATTTTAGGATTATTTATCTAAAACGCGAAATTTCTTCACTAGTAACATTGGCACCTTTTTACGAGGAATAGTTATTTCTAGTTTGCATGTAAAAAAATCAGTAACAAAACCCACAAGGCCACGTGAAAGAAAAAAAGTAGTGATCAATAAAGTAGTGATATCAGAACAAAAAAGGCTGCAACCAAGTTGCTACATTAGTTGTCAAGCTAACAAGCTAATCCCACCAAGTATTTGATCAAAGGTTAAATGATGCACCTGATCATTGCTGTAATCGGCAGTAGATCAGTAGTAGTATTTAACGTGTCAAGTAGTAGTCAGTGGGATTAGTTTGGCAACTAATATAGCAACTTGGTGGCAGCCATTTTTGCGCTCCAATCACTACTTTGATTGGCTGAAACTCGATGGTTTCTTTCACTCTTGTGTTTTTTTTTTCTGATTTCACGTCTTTTGTATTTTTTTATTGCATCTTATTTTTGCCAATGCCAATAGTTAGCAGTTTAACCGTTTTTTTTTTAAACTGAGCGTTCGTTTTTATGTTTTTTGTTTTGGTGCGTTTTTGATAATGAACTTGTGCTCAGTTTCCTGTTGTTTTCCCTTTTTTTTTTAATAATTAAAGCAACTTTTCAAATGTCCTCGTCCCTACTGGTTTCAAGAAAATCTAAAGTTCGCTACGCATTTTAATACGTTTCTTAGGAACGGAATAGGTTGCAACTGACAATACTACCATAAACAATTACGGTGAGTCAGTTGTATATGAACAGTATTCTTGTCACTCTGAAGTAATAAGCTGTGTCCTGGATAAATTAACAGTGTTATCCGTATAGCTCAAAGCCACAACCATCAACAACTTAGTAGCGTGTCCATTGTATTGACAATGTTCCTGTTGCCGATTATTTGTGGTAGTCACTTTGCATTGATACTCGTTAACTATACTATCCGCCAGGAAAGAAGACTTTCCTTATATGGTCATTTTATGACTACTAATCTTTCATGGAAAAAAGTGCGCCTTGCCTCTATACTCTATAACTGCGTCGTCGTGGCAACGCTGTTAGACCAACAACAATGGCGTCGCTTTCCGATCAACTTCGTGTCAACAAGAAAGAGTAAACTCTCCACAGTCAAGCTAGGGGTGTTATTTGGAACGTTTTCCAGTATTTCACGAGTCACGGAGAATCTATTTCTATTTGTATTACTAAGAATTACTTGCGTGTCAAATTTCAAGCTTTTTGCTCGATGTGCATGATTAGCCCAAATTATGGCCCTAGCAGCTTTAGTATATGAGCACACGTTGGCTGCTTAGCCATGGCGGATATCTGCAAGGTAAACAACGCAGCCGGCATGCACAATGCATACCCCTGTTTTGAAACGCGTTGGACTTCTTTTTTGGCGGAGACTTTAGTAAAGCGATATAATTATTTTGATCACATGTGGCGTTTTCCCAACATACACGAAAATAGAATTAGAATGTTTGCAATCTTTTTAGTTAATGCATCCCCAAACGTCAAACCATAAAAGGCACATATTGGAATTAAAAGTTTCTTGAATGCCAAATTTCATTCATATCTGTCGCGTAAATTATTTTATATGAGCGGAATTAGTCAGCAGCTAATACAGTATAATAGTGCTAGTAGTAGTAGTAGTAGTAGCAGTAGTAGCAGTACCAAAGTTAGTGTCCACCTTGCAATAACGATGGAATTTAATAATGACTTTCTTAGAATGAAGAATCACAATTGAACTTGGCGGACGGACTACTAACGTGGCCCTTGCTATCCGACTACAAAATAAAAAACACACATTCATAAAATCACGATATCACTTAGCGAAATACAAGAATTAAAACACTGAAAATATCCAAGCGTTAAAGTTTCAATGGAAAGTATCTACAAAACTTTGCAACCAAACACATGACGTACTGCCACGGCATGTCCGGCTTCTGTAATAACTATATCAAAAACTGGTATAAAGGACTATCAAGTTCCGAATGGTTCGGCCCTTCAAAGGAGTGATATCAACACACCAAAACATTCGCTAAGTTAATCGCACCGACTATTAGTTCGAAGGTTAACTGAAAACTAGAACGTTGCTATTTTCGGTAGCAAAGTTCAAGTTTTCATTTAACGTCTAAAGTATTATTCGGCATTATTAACTTGGCGAATGTGTGTTGATATCACTCCTTTGATCGTACGAACTATTCGGTTTTTGGCCGCCATTTTGACCAGTTTTGGTTTTTGATATGATATCAATTTCTTTTTTAATTGTGTATTAAACTCAACTCAACTAGTCTGCAAATGTGTAACAATGTGCCACGTCAAGAATAGCTGGAATGGCCATTTTCCCAATATTTAAATATATCATTCCTTTGACAGGCCGAATAATTCTCAACTTTGTGGCCTCTTTACCAGTTCCGGATTTATTTTAACTTTGTTTAATTTTTTTTTATTTAATTAATAACATACCTTTGAGTAGCCAAACCATTCGCAACTTAGTGGCCTCTTTACCAGTTTTTTGGTTTTATTTTGACATTTTGTTTATTTTTTGTAAATTGGACAGTGGACATGGACACAATTTATTTGGCACGATACGCACGTCAGTATACACCTTGTCATTGTCCGAACTTTGGCCGTCCAATGAGAGACGATGGCGACAATACTAACGATGGTTAAAACAGTGCTTTCGTACTTACGTGCCCTCCCACGCCATCCCCGTTACACCCCCTGGCTACAAACCATAAAAGGTAAACAGTTCGTAGCGTACTGCAGCCATTTGTCCAATTTCACAGCTGGAACCCTTCCCCCTATCTCGGTATCGGTGAATAATCATCCTACAGGATTTAACATGGCGATGACCGTACTAGAATTAGCTATAGTAACATAATATTATTTGCAACGTTTATGAGGGTCAGATTTCGCATTGAAAGCCGCTTAGCGCACATTCCTACTTGAGTTAATTTTTGTCAGGTGGGTCATTGCTCTCCATTTTAACACACTTTAAGCTTTTGTATCGCATTATTATTTTTGCCCAAGTACCTGAAATGTGCCAAACTCTGCTTTAGGATATTAGATAGTGACGCTATAGCTTTGTGCTACAATGGTTTACATCCGCGACAATTAAATTAATATGATGTTTGTTGCCTAACTTGGCGCGACACAATAGCGTGTTTCCTGATAAGTTGCATTGTTACTGCTAAAACAAAATTAACAAAAACATGTAATTAGGTATTTCTAATTTACATTTAAAGAAATTTTTCGTCTACAAAATCCAAAAACCACAAAATCATAAAATCACAACATAAGTTACCAAAAGAATTTTTATGTAATCAAGAAAAAAACTCAATACTGGAAAAATTTATAAAGTTTGGATGTAAAGCTTCCATTAAACTTTACAAACCAAGAACATAAAGAAACCAGTACATTGTCCGTTACACAAAATCAAGTTAAGCGCTTAACAAAAGTCCTGATATGAACCAAAAACAGTAAATTGTAAACAAAGTTTCAGCCGTTGAAAGTCTACGATACAAAAAAACAAGCCAAGAGTGTATTCCACTCATCAAACATACATCACAGCTTTAAAACTTAACGCATTGCAAGCCTTTTGATGCTGCCAAGTTCGTTGTTGGTGTTATTGTTGCTGTTTAATCATTGTTCAAGTTACACGAAACGAAAGAACACATCATCAACGTAGAAATCAATCAGTCTAACAATAACTCTGATCACAGTTAATAAAAACGATTTGTGACTGCTATTAAAACTCTCAGAGGTTCGGATTGTCGTAACGTAGAAAGAGTATACAAAAACATCAAAGAAATCGAAGGGTTTTAGAGAGCGTTAATCGTTTCCAGTCAAATGCCCGACGAAGCCCTTAAAAGGCACAATAACAATGACTCTGCAAACAATAGCATGTCGTATCCTAATCCACACTAACAGCTAGAGTGTCGAGTTAACATGAAGCGGTTGAACAAAATGCCGCTGACAAGAGTATAGTTAATTGTAATTGATTATACGTAATTCAAACAAAAGATAATGTGCTGAAAATCTTTAACATTGCTATAATAAACGTCACTGCATATGCTTATTAAAAAAAAGACATGCTGAACACTAAAGTTAAAAAAAAAGTAATTACGGTAATGGACCAATTTTTAAATTTGAGTTAAATGTTTGAGTGGAAACTAAACTCGTTTTGTATACAACAGACGTTCAATGGCTGAAAGTTGGCGGCTTTTTTGTTTAGAATTCATTGTTTTGGTTTAGATTAGATTATTTAGCAGCGGCCCCCAAAAACAGAAGAAGTGGCGCCACTATCTATAGATTTTGATTTAAATAAAAGAAATCCGAATAATACGGATGTGGTTTTGCAAAGTAAACTTACCACAAATACACCTGACTTTGTTATAAAACCTTCCGTGAATTTTCCACAAAGTGTCAAAATAATTAAATTGCAGTCTATAACCTTGCGTCTTCCGTATTTGATGTTACGTAACATTATTAAAAGAAATTTGCTGCTCTTGCTGAACAATGTAAAATTCTACTTATTTTTTATAACAGCAACAATGCTCCAATACTTAAACATTAAAACAAAATATTCAATATAAACCTTAATTTTGTTTGCAATTTTATAAAATAATTCATAGTTTTGAGAAGGTATAATTGTATAGCTGTACCCCCGGGCTATGATCAAATAATTTAAAAAGTGGCCATGAATGGGATAAAGAATGAAACAATGGGTTCGTGGTCTGCTTTGTTTTTAAATACGAAGTAGTTTGTAAATGAATGACCTGTGTGACGTCACTCCTCACCTCTTTTAACTTATGATTTCGTTGGTGGAACTGGAAAATTTACTCTCTATTTACTATTTTTTTTAAATACACACGAGAAATACGAATAATGAATTGTTGTGTGTTTAGAAAGTATTTAACCGCAATAAACACCTGTACATAATTAAAAAATGTGTAAATGCACCTATTAAGTGCAAGGATTTCAGAATGACTACATTGCTGCATATCTTTTCAAATACCTCGAATTTTTGTCTATCTTCGCCGAAGTAGAAGGTGACAAGAGGAGATCTGTACAATGTTTAGAATTTCCGTAAAATTACGGTACTAAAGAACTGGTAATTTGTTTCCAGCACTTTGTACCGTAAGAGTACAGCAGTATGTACCAAGTCGAAAATTGATCTGAATGAGAATATTGTCTTTGCACTG
The DNA here is from genome assembly GCA_023313725.1 of Lithobius niger. Lineage (NCBI taxonomy): Eukaryota > Metazoa > Arthropoda > Chilopoda > Lithobiomorpha > Lithobiidae > Lithobius > Lithobius niger. The sequence continues at coordinate 2,707 of JAHWFP010220193.1, read as the reverse complement.
TACTAAGGTGTATTATGCCGAAATATTTTTAATATGTGGGGATGGAGGCTGGTATTAAAAAAATGCACTGACCACAAGTTAACCCACGATGACAATAGACACTTTAAAATCCACACGAATTTTTAAGTTGAAAGTTTTCTCAGTCTAGTCCGCACCGAACTTTGTCGTCAACAACAAATTCTAATTTTATGAATTTCTTATGTGGATGTATGTTGAAGCTTTCTCAATCCTACTTCTCATGGAACATAGTCATGAACTCAGAATTTTGAGAAAGTTTTAAGAAAGCTTTATAAAAAAAACGAAATTTAAGTGTAAAAGTTTCTGTTGTCACTGTGGGTGAACTTGCGGTCAAAGTAATTTTGAAATATCAGTGTAATGTGTGCTCTATTCTACATCTGAAACATATGCTCGTATCACTAAGAATTAGGCTGTCTAATCTGTTGTTCGTTCCCGGCCGATTCGTCCCGGACTGTCGGAAGAAGCATTTTTTCACTACTTTTTGTTTGTACGAGAGAACAGTCTATACAAAGATTGAATTACGCACACCCGAAGTTCATTCTTCGTGTACTCCCGTAGTGAGTTTTCAGCAGTTGTGATAATGGGGATTTTAGGATGTTTAATATTTCCACGCGAAGTGTGGCCTAGCACAGTTCTAATCGGTTCTGAACTTTTAGGGAGGCTTGTGGGCTTTTTCTAAAGTTAGAAACCTTCAAGTCACTGAACCACTACTACTTTCTATAAACCATGTTCTTCATTTTAGAAGTGTTTCCAGTCTGCATTACGAAAACAGCACTAAAATTAAGAAACAATTTGGAATTCCCGTAATAACTTCATTTTAAGTGTAAACTTTTAATACTTATATTGGATTTGAAAAAACTCAACTAATTAAAGAAAAGCCTACTGAGAGTTGCCCAGATAACAATGGCCGAAGATAAAACTTCCTCCCGAGGTCATTCAAGCTTCCATCATTACATTTCCTTGGTTATCCTGCAAGTAGATTTGGTAATGGAAGAAGGGTATCCGGTTCAGTTGGCTTAGCTCGAATTTCACCAGGCAGAGTAAACTTCACGTTGGAATTTCATCAGGAATTCGAGTTTCAGCTGGAAACTGCTTTCGTAATCCCTTTTCCCATGGTTTTTTCCCGTTGCTTTCTTTTCCTACTACGTTTTCCCTTTGACTTTTTTCTTCTGATTCCTTTTCCTTCGCCCATTTTACAACGATGCGCAAAAATGTATTTTGATTTTTTTATCATTACTTTACATTGTTTGGTATTTTAACACCTATTGTTTGAAAACAAAGAGCCTAAAATTATCCTAGACGATGTAATGCACACCTCTAACTATCTTATACAGGTTACAACCTCTAATAACAGTTGCTGTACCACTGCAGACACTCTTGGTTTAGGCTACAGTAAAAGTTATGAACACAAAGAAAATAATACTACACTAAGCGGTCTCCTAGGAAAAAAAAGTAATATTAAAAAAAACAACCTTCAGTGGCTTCATTACGCCCTCTTCAGCTTTTGCTTCGGCCCTGTAGCAAGCATAGTGCCAAACAATTTGGTGTAAGGCATTTCGGTGTTGACATTTTGGTGCACTATTTTTTGCACTGTATCTAGATGAATTCATGATTAGTTGTGGTTTCTGGTGTTATATGTGTAGCCGCAGCGAGCGATGTATCATCAGAGAGCTAGGGAAGTTGCATAGCCAATCACAGGCATACAGTACAACCACTTCTTTTGCTACTAAGCTCTTTGGTATTACGCCAAAATGTCCTTGCGCCAAAATGTCTCAAACCGAAATTCCGAAACCGAAAGTCGAATTTCTCCTCCTAATCCCGGAATTCAAGATGGCGTCCAAAAATGGCGACCAAAAAACATCAGGGTTTGTCAACAGCTGTAAGTTGATGACGGACTTTTTTTTTATGTTTCCTGTAGAGCATTTGGCATCTTTAAGAGGCATACATCCGTATTTTATATTATTACAGCATAAATATGACTGACGTAAACCCATTTGAACAATAATTGGTAATTGTTGGTTTCAGGAAAGTAAGAATCGTCTCAATGGTCTACAGCTGTAGAAGATGACTTAAAATAGAAACAAGGTGATTTAAAATAGAAGCTATAAGACGAAGATGTATGATGTATGATGCTTGCTTCGTTTGGCGTAAATCCTGTTTTTGTAATATTCTCTTGAGCAAAAACTTTATTAAAATGAACTGCAATTAAGTAAGTTTCTATAGCATTTAATACACCTTTAGAGTGGGCTAAGATGTAGCCGTCTGTTTTTAATTTAGTTTTCGTTAACTTCTAAGGAGTGCAATGAAAAGACTAAAACCTGGTAAACATAGACAACTATTGTTACTTAATTTTCGGAATCCATTTTTCCAGGTACTGCAGACATAGGGCCTTTGGGTTTCGTCAGGCAGATGACCGGATGCGGTTAACGCTTGCTAAAACCCTTTGACCCTTTTTTGAGAGGCTAACACAATAAATCTAAACTGAAAGTCCGGAACACAGTTAATTTTTATCAAAACATCACTTCCTTACAGGTGCTTGCTCAGATTTTCAAAATAGATGTTATACCTCGTAATAACACTTAAAATCCTTTTTTTGAGCGGTGGTGTATGCCTCGTTACGTGTTTTTGACTTCCTGTACTCAAACAGCCATATTCCAGAAATCCATTCAAGTTTGAGTGTGAGAGAGAA
>JAHWFP010220191.1:0-18658 GCA_023313725.1 Lithobius niger | reverse complement strand
TTGTTGAAATACAATCGAAAATTTGCAAGATACTGACAGTATCCTGTTTTTGAAAGTGAGCGTAATTGAGTAATTTCCAAGATCGAAGGCTCTTTGCAGAGTAAACTCTCAAAATTCCCTTTTAAATTCCAGTATTTTACCACATGTCATTGTTGTCACCATTGTGCTCTTAGTTAAAAAGCTAAACCGTCATAAATAAAATGACAAACATGATGCCCTAATTCCCACAATGAGGAAGGAGAATTACAGCAAGTAACAAGCAGCCGAACAGAACTTAAATACTCAGCTGCCCCTTCTGGCAGAAATTGCTTGCACTGCGCTGCACGGCCACCCTCTCTCTTTCTGTCTCAGTTGAATCCGAGGGAATAGAAGGACCGTTCACAGAAGGATTCGGCTGACAAATTATTTCCATTCATTTATTTAAAGGGATATACCTCCCAGCGCCATTTTTCTCGATCCTCCACATCAAGTACGGCCCCAAAGGTCTATTTACTTACCGTTAGTGTTTCCCTTGCTAAAAAAAACCGTTTTAAACTGTGGCGTCTAGGAGATTTTCTGTTGAATATTGTTAATTATATTTAAGAACGAACCGTCACTAAATGATGCATTGCGCGCGTACAATAATCATGACGTTTCATCTCTGTGTTGTACATCTACTAATTTTCTAATAATTACCATGAGATCTAAATTCTAATAGATTAGTGCGATAAAAATTAAAATTAATTATTCCAATAGATCGCCGAAGCAAAATTATAAGACACTAGCCTAGAAAATTATAAATTGTGAGTTTAAAATACAAGAATAATTTCGGTTTGTGACGACACAATCGTTGACTTGATTCTGTCTCGTGTACTATTCACAAAGCCAACCGAGACAGCAGCTATGCGAGGAACGCAGCTACCACCCCAGCCGACCTTGGCACTGTAATTGCTCGGACGACGATCTGCGCGTAGCTGTAATTTGGCACGCGGAATGTTATAAGGCAGGCCGGGTGTCCCTTTAATATTATTCATACATTAATGTTACGGTTATGGCATTAACTTCATTCCAAACAAGGTACACTCACAAAATTCAAGGCCATTTCAATGCTTTGACAACAATTTTCAAGGTTTCCAATTTTTAAGGTTTTTCAAGCCTTGAATTTTCGGTTTTTCAAGGTTTAAGGCTTTTCAACGAATTCAATGCCATGTACGAACCCTGTTTAATATATTTCACAGCGATTGGTGTATATTTATGCAACCTTCTTTCTCCGTTTGTGATAGGAACAAGACGACCCAACGCATTACTTTAAGGAACATGAGAAATCCCAGATTGCCTTCCATAACTGTTTGCGGTCACGCTGTACTGCCAGCTGACTTCAATTTTTCGACGATTCAGGGGTATAACTTGGATGCCCTCGATCTTAAAAAGCACAAATGCAAAAGCAAAGCCGATGAGAAATTACTGGTAAGCTCCTGAGAACCATTTTTTTTTTTAATTTGGTGGTACAAGTAAGCCCATGTCACTGATAAAAAAAAAGAAGAAAATATTGCATGTAGTTTTTAAATCACCAGGAAAATCGACGGTTTGAAAAACTGGTTGAGATCAATGAAGAGTTCTGTTAGGGAAGAAAAATGATAAATAATATAAAGGCTCTTTGTCAGAAATTACAGTGCCCAGCTTGGTGAATTTTTGCATTAAGAAATGAATTCACCGTATTCGAAATTTTATAAAGGCCCCATTTTCGTGTGATGTTAGGTCATTTGGTAAATGCGTTCGTGCACACATCTAAATAGTACATAATGATGGATTGATTCTGTCTACCGCCAAGCTTCATGGTACTGCCCTGTGAGTTTTATGTTCTTTTTTTTTTACCTCCATCTTTTGCAGGATCGGTATTAGTGGCCCAAAGCCCTTCCGACTTCTTCCACCTAAAGGTGGTAAATTAATGATATTATTATTAACTATAGAATTTTATTTGAATTTTATCTATATACAGAAGCGACAATAACGCCATACTGGTGACGAGGCTAATCTCTGGAGACGGTCGTTAAGCTATAGCTGCAAGGTGCACGTGGAGGTAAAAACATTAGCGTATGTAGTTTGTCAAGCCAGTGCTATGAGCGGATGTCTTCAACAGGCCTAAAAAAACGTTATTTTGTCTAATCCTTTACTTTGCGAACCGTATATTAAGGTTATAAATCGAAAAAGAAAAGATTCCACTCGCTGAAAATTGTAGCACCTGTCCAACAAAGTCGCTCTCACAAATTTGGCTTGACAAACTACGCTAATGTTTTTTACCTCCGCGTGCCCCTTGCAGTTAACTCAACGACCGGCTCCAGATGCATGGCTCGTAGCAAGTATGGCGTTGTTGTCGCTGTGCTATTAAAAGGACTTTCCCCAGCGCAATTTTTCGTGATCCTCTACATCAAATACGGCCTCAAAGTTCTATTTATTTACCGTTAGTCAATCCCTTCCTAAAAATCCGTTTTAAAATGTGGCGTCTAGGAGATTTTTTTGTTGAATATTGGGAACTATATTTACTGCATCCTGCGAATTGTATGATCCTTTTCGCGCTTACAATAACCTTGACGTTTCATCTGTGTGTGCGCATGTACTAATTTTAATAGTTTGCTAATAATTACTTTAAGATAAAAAAATCTAAAAGACTAATGCGGTAAAAATTAAAATTAATTATACCAATAGATCGCCGAAGAAGAATTCTAATATATTAGCCTAAAAAATAGTAAATTGTGATGTTAAAATACGAAAATCATTCCGGTTTGTGACGACACAATCTTTAACTTGATGCTGTTTCTTATATTATTCCCAAAGCCAACTGAGGTAGCTGCGTTCCTCGCTGCGAGGAGCGCATCTACTATCTAAGTTGGCCGTGTATTATTACGTTACTATTTCAGTTGACCTTAGCGATAGTAACATGCACGGATGGCGATCTGCGCGCGGCTGTTATTAAGTCAGGCGGAATGTTACAAGGCAGGCCGGATGTGCCTTAACTACAAATTGAAGGGGCGACCATGAAAACCGACGCAGCCGTAGGCCATTCGAGTCGGAGCACAGTCTCTGGGTGGGCCATCTTGAGGCGATGGGGACGATAAGACATTTTCAAACAAAAGCGGTTCAAGACGACATCAACTATCATGCCCAATGCACATTACACAATTACTCGTCCTGTGCTATTGCGCATGAACCTGGTTGTAAATACGGGCTTGGTTTGCTGCAGAAGTGATATAAGGACAGCAATTCCCAGAATGCATTGGGCTGTTACCTTATAGGAGAAATGGGTCTTTTACCTCAGTCGGCCTTGTTTCTCCTGCATGTATACTATCGTAGTTCCACTGAGAAAGTGCGCTAACTGAATTTGGCTTAAGACACGCAAGAAATAGTCCTATGGATTACAAAAAATATATTTTTCTAGCCACCGCAATTTAAAATCAGCAAGGGAATTACGCTTTGTGGCTGTGGACCAGTAGTGTTAAAAAAAAATTATGCAAATTTGTTTGCTCGATCATTTCAGAATATTTTCAGACTTTCTGCCATACCTTTCTTATAACACGATTTTCAGTAGCTTACATAAATTCATCAATAAACACCGATTTTGTATAATTTTTTCCAGACCAAGATCGTAAACGCAAATCAAGGAGTGATCGCTCAGTACCTCCGTAGATTAAATGATACCGAACGTATTAGTCTCAGCCACAATACTAGCGAGTTTGTGGAAGATTGTGATTTCAGTGAATGGACTTGTGATGGGTAAGTCTTGTATAACCAGTATTTCATGATTTCCTTTACAACGCTGAATAATTATGAGTGTCTAACTTTAAATTTTCAAACACAGAGTAAAGTCACTTCTGTGATAACTGACATTTTCATTTAAAGGTAAAACTAGCATATGCTTAAAAAACATACGGAAATATTTACTTTTATTTTACAAAAAATGCACACATGAAGTCAGATAAAGGGTTAAAAATGCTGTTAGTTGCCAGCATTATAATTTCACTCCGGAAAGTTTTGGTTTTCCTCAACATGGTCAAAGTTGGGGGTGGGGAGCAAATTTCTTCGCCCCTCTGGGCACGCATATTGCCAATGAGTCTCGGTCGATCTGCCCCGCCCCCCCCCCCCCTTCCCACCGCCATCGGTAGTTTAGGCCCTGCATTAGCTTTACGAGAAAAACAACTAATTATTGTGCATGGTATGTATAAAAATTAGATTAGCAGTCGTTAATTTAATGCTTTTTGAGAAATAAACTAGAGTGAGTGCTAAACTAAGTGAACTGTTTTCGCTGCGGTATGCTACGAATTCTACCTTCCTGTTATCAGAAACGAGGCTGCAAACACCAAACAGTTCATCAGGACCACTTCCCAAATAGGCTTAAATGTTCACCAAGTTTGTTCCTGGTTTGATCAGTGGCTTGAAAGAACGGGCCCTGACAAGCAGACGGACAGACAGTCAGTTTCTAAGTTGAGTAATGAGCCAATAAAACAAGCAATAAAAACAAGCAATAAAAACAGGGTGGCAAATTTGACGAAACCGGGAAAAAACAGAACAGCAGAAATAAGTTTGCTTGTAATGAATGGTTACTGCAGTGTGTCACACTTTCGTGAGGATTCTGAAACTCTGGAAACCGCCTTCCAAATAGTCCGGTGCAATTAGGACATTTTTTGACGAAGTTTGAAAAAATTCCCGTAACGATGAAACTTGGCAGATATGTCCAGAAATACTCCTCGAGTAAACATGCTAAGCGCCGGTGCACACGTGCGTTTTTTGGACGCTGCGGTGACGTATCCAACCAATGCACACGTGCGTTTTATTAACGCGCGTTGACGCTGCGGTGCCGCTTCGGTGACGTATGTGTGCGTTGGGTTCCCTAACCTCGTGTACAAAAAATTATAGTTTGAAACCAATGAGACGATATTGCTTTTTTCGCCTACCTCGTGAACAAAAAATATATTTTAAAACCAATGCGACGAATTTTGGTACATTGATGTACTATTTTAAGACGTACCAGGGAAAAATGTTATACATCATTTGCAGATTAACTAAAAAAATCGGATAAGTTCTTTAATTACATTTCTTATTTCAGGATGGTTCTTTACTCCCCCAATAAACAATTCCTTGTCTATTTCTTCGAAATTGGACGCCATTTTCGGTAACGCTTTTCCGGTAAACGGCGGACGTGTGCACTTCTCAAGTCATCCAAGGTACTCAGAGACGCAATTGCGTTTTCTTAACGCTGCGGTACCACTGCGTTGTCGGGGGGGGGGGGGGGATTGCGGTGCAAAACGGCCGCATGAGCGGCGAGAGAGCGGCGGGCGGTAACGCGACGTCGACGCAGGTGCGTGTGCAATATCCAACAGATGGCACGTAAACCAAACCACAAAAGCGGTACCGCAGCGGCGACCGCACGTGTGCACCGGGGCTAAAAGTCCCCTAAAATCCCGCAGTGGCTTTCGCCGCCATTTTGAAAAAATGGCAGCCGGCTACCAAATTGCATATTTTCGTAAATAACGCGCGAACGTATCACACCTACCGAAAATTTTATAGAGACGTAAAATTGAAGATAACAAAGATTTCTACAAGGAAGATCCTTTTGATGTTTTCGTTAAAACCAACCTTTTTTATGTAATCGACTCTTTTACTGAAAACATGTGATGAATTTTGAAAAAATGACCACCGCCGGCTACCAAATTATCTATTTAGTGGGGTGGTGGGTGCAGAAAAAAAGTTTCACGTCTGGCAACCAATTTGTCTCCTTGGTTTCAGTTAGTACTTGGGTAGAGGAGTCTAAAAAATCCGGGTCACAATTTTTCATGCCTCCCTAAACACCCGGCAAAATGGCTGTAACTCTTTAACCGTCAACAAATCAAAAGCATAATGTGAAGCAAAAACGTTCAGCACACAAAAGTGACATACATCTTTTACGTAAAAGCAACCCTTAAACCTCAAAATTGTATTGAAAGTGTATCACCCTTAATTTGCGTGAAAATTCCTTTTTTTCTATTGGTTCTTATTGTGATTTTTGTGTTCGATGTGTTCTTGCGAGGCATTTAATAGCCCGAAATGGAAATACTTTGGATTTTTTGAAAGATGTGGATCTATTTTTTCCAGCAATCCTAACCGAAATTGTTTCGTTTAGATAGGGATCATCCTATACGCCCATTTAAAGTTGAAGAGGTAATGGTGTAACGGCAAAAGCGTATGGTGATTTTCGAATTCAAAGTGCTCTTGCGAGCCCTCTAATAGTCCAAATTGGACATGCTTAGAATTTTCTGAAAGGTGGGGATCTATTTTTTCCACCAAACCTAACCGAAATTGTTTAGCTTAAATACAAATACAAACATGACCATTACAATGGCACTTTGAAATTGAAACTAGTGCTACACCAATTACGGCTACACCTTAAAATAGGCATAGGACGGTCCCTATCTAACCTAAATAATTTCAGTTAGGATATATGGAAAGAAATAGTTACCCAACTTTCAGAATATGCTAAGCATGTCCATCTCGGGCTATTAGAGGGCTTACAAGAGCACTTTGAATTGGAAAATTCCCATAAGCGTTCGCAGCGACGGCCTTACCTCTTCACCTTTAAATGGGCGTAGGACGGTTCCTATCAAAGTTAAACAAATTCGGTTAGAATTTATATAAAGAATAGATTCCTACCTTTCAGAAATTCCTAAGCATGTTTACTTTGAGCTATTAGAGGGCTCGCAAAAGCAGTTCGAACACGAAAATCCCCATAACAACCAATTGCAAAAAAGGAGCTTTCGTGCAAATTAAGGGTGATATAGTTTTAAATACGAATTTGGGGTTCAAGGGTTGCTTTTACGTAAAAGATGTATATCCCTTAAATTCGTGTGCTGAAGGTTTGCTTCACATTATTCTTTTGATTTAATGACTTTGAAGAGTTAAGCCAAAAACCAGTTTTTTTGGGAGGGCCATAAAAAATTGTGACCCGGGATTTTTAGACTCCTGTACCCAAGTACTGACTGAAACCAAAAGGGCAAAGTGGTTGCCTGATGTGAAACTTTTTTAACCTCCCCACCCCACTAAATAGATAATTTGATAGGCAGCGGCGGCCATATTTACAAAATTCATCACATGTTTTCAGTAAACCAGTCGATTGCAAAAAAAAAAACCTGTTGGTTTTAACGAAAACATCATGAGGACCTTTCTTGCAGAGATTTTTATTATCTTTAATTCACGTCTCTATAAAATTTTCGGTAGGAGTAATAGTTTGTGCGATATTACGAAAATAGACAATTTGGTAGCCGATGGCGAAAGCTCCAATGGGATTTTTGGGGACTTTTAGTATGTTACTCGGGTAGTATTTCTGGACATATCTGCCAAGTTTCATCTTTATGGGAATTTTTTCCGACCTAAAGTGCTAATTGCACCGGACTAAACCATGCGCAATGGCTGTTTGCCGTGACGCCACCATGAGTTAGCCAATGACGAACGAGAAGAACGGCTGTTTGGCCGTCTGATTTGACTAGCCCAGTCACGTGATATGCACGTCACAGCAAACAGCCATGGCGTGTGGTATAAACTGTTACTCCCCGATATGTTCTCAGGTATGTGGCATATGTTCCGAAAGTGACCTGTACTGGTCAAAAGTATTTTATTTCACGGTTCTTTACTCAACGAGATAAACCGTGTAAAAGAAGCACTATCAGAAGAGATGTGACCTTATTGACGATTTCCTTCGTATCACCTGATCGAGAAAGACTGAATGAATGGCCGATATGGAGTCAGGATTGCAGTTAAAGGAAGGCATAAAGAAACGGATTCTCCCGAAGGGAGATGAGAAGGATTTCGACGGGTTGGGGTGGATTCCCTATGCTTTTACCTGAAGAACAAGGTTTCCATGTCGCCTTAATTTTCAAAGAGGATTCTCATTGTTCAAGAAGAATCTTGATAATAGCTTCATCGTCGAAACCACCTTCATGAAAGTAAGGTGTCGGATTCTTCACCCGTGAAGATGAAAATTGACGGGAAACGGCGTGTGTGTGGGGGGGTTAACTTCCTTTTCTATTCTAACCAATCTGCCATAGAAAACACCCATTAACAAAGGTGAATAAAAATTGCATGAATTGGTAGCGAATAATAGAAATCAGGGCCATAAACAGCCCACTGCCACTCATAGCACTGGCGTTTGGTAAAATTTCTAGTGTGTAATCCAGCGTTTCACTAACTCATTGGTGTTATGAATGAATGCATGAACGAAGCAGTTTAATGCAGAGAAAACATGCATACGGACGTGGAAGGGTACGTTGTATCCACTTGTACCTAGCCTAGATTAAATTTGACGTAATCCAATTTAACAGTGTATTAATTATACAATAAGGCATGATAATCAGTATGGTAGGCCTAATACAATTAAAATTTTACAATCATTAAATATGGGTAAACAAAAAATAGCAAGTCAAAGGCTTTACTCATGTTTAAATATGTGTAAAAGAACGAAAAATAAAAGTAATAAGCCGAAGGCTCCAGTCATGTTTCATTACCATGTCGACCTAATGCCTTTACCTAAGCATTAAACAAGGCTGTTTTTTAAACGTAGATACCTACTGTTAGGCTGATAGGTTCCATTAGCAAGGTTATCTAAACAAGGTTACCTAAGCATTAAAGAAGGCCTTTTTTTAACACAAATTGTTAACTACTGGTAGGCTGGTAGGTTCACAAAGCAAACATTATGAACTGCCTAATAAAAATTATCAACAGAGATATAATAATGATTCAAGGTTTTATAACTAACTTAAAGTAAACATAAGGAATTTCTTATGCACTTATGAAATAAATTTTCTATTCTTCCCCAGACTTGGAAAGATGCATTATTTTCATAACCCATTCTTCGGTAGTTGCTTTACCTTCAATCCTGCCTTTGGCCGCCATTCTCCTCAGCGCACCGACATGCATGGCCGTAAGTAATACCATTTGGGTTGCAGTCAGGTGGCTTAGCACAATCACAGGAACACCGAGAATAAAAGCACCAAACATTTTGTGTCACTTAATTAGTTCATAACATTAAAGTTTTTTTTTTTATTTTCATTAAAACCAAATTGCCTGAACTGCTTGAATCGTCCAGTGAGGCCATACCATATTATCCGATTTTGGAATATGATCACAAACGAAAAAGCTTTAAATATTTATTGTATAATAAACTATGGGCATGTAATTGATTTCTGAAGATGACAATTACTCGGCCGAGCGAGACATACTATGATACATTAGTTTATTTTATTTTCTGTAAATATAGAAAGAAATCACAAGGTAAAGGGTAAACGAAGCAAGCAGTCTGCATTAAAGACTGGTCTTTTGAGGATACACAATACACAAGTCTGAGAAAGAAAGAAAAGACAGCTGCCCCGACAGGGGCGGGTACTGGCTGCAGGCTCCAGCCGAGCTAAGTAACTGTTCAATCTTTCTCAGTCGTGACCTAGAGATCACAAACATACATACACGGAGGGAAAGCAACCTTTATGATTTCTGCCCAATTGCACCACATGGGAGTATTTTGCTGCTCCACTTAGTTCTGCCCACTCGAATTTCGATCCCCAGCCTCAACAATAAACACAATCGACATACAAAGAAGGGAGACCACACAAGTTTTTATGCTTTAAATGAATGCCAAAAAAAAAACGCAAATGAACGCAAAATCGACTTCCAAATCGACTTTAAAACAAAATCAATTTTAAAACTATTGCTCTATTTATATTTATAACTAAATGGAGGAATTTACTTTTAAAGTCAATTTAATACTTTAAAGATGGGTTTTGTCACGCGTAATGATACTTGTTTCCCGAGGATGTGAACAAGCCACCACATTTTCTTGGCCTATCCAGATTCCATAAATAGAGATTTGCAGTTTATGTGATTGACTGACTTCATTCTGTGTTCAACAAATTTTATTTTTTCAGTTGCAATAGCAGACACAGTATTGCATTTATTTTGCGGTTATTATTATCATATCAAAAACCAAAACTGGTAAAAGGCGCCGCAAAGTGCCGAATGGTTCGGCCCATCAAAGGAGTGATGTCAACACACCAAAACATTCGCCAAGTTAATCGCACCGCTTAATAGGTCGAAGGTTAAATGAAAACTAGAACATTGCTACTTTCGGTAGCAATATTCAAGTTTTCATTTAACGTCCAAAGTATTATTCGGTGCGAATAAGTTGGCGAATGTTTTGGTGTGTTGATATCACTCCTTTGAAGGGCCGAACCATTCGGCACTTGGCAGCCCCTTTAACCAGTTTTGGTTTTTGATATATCACTCCTTTTTTTTAAATTGTGTATTGACTCAACTCCACTACCGTGCAGATGTGTAATAAAGTGCCACTTCAACAAGAAATTGGTTTTCAACAATTTGCTACTATCTTTTGCCTATAGGCCGAACCATTCTCAACTTAGTTACCTCTTTACAGGTTTTTGGATTGGTTTTAATTTTGTTGTAATTATTTCGTTAGTTTTGGTGTGTTGATATCACTCCTTTGAAGGGCAGAACCTTTCTCAACTTGTTGGCCTCTTTTGACTTTACAAATAAGTAGCACGTCCATTTTATCGACAATGATGTGTTGCCGGTTATTTCTGGCAGTCCGTTTGCATTGCTAACGAGTAATGCTTATTTTGATCAAGGGTGGCGTTTTCCCAACATACGGAAAAATAGCATTGCAATCGTTTTAGTTAATGACTCCCCAAACGTCAAACCATAAAAGGCACGTATTGAAGTTAAAAAGAGTGTTGAATACCAAATTTTATTCGTATCTGTCGCATTTTATATGAGCCGAATTAGTAGTCAGTAGTCAGTAATCAGTAATCAGTAGTCAGTAGTCAGTACTCAGTACTCAGTAGTCGGTAATCATAGTCAGTAATCAGAAGTCAGTAGCCAGTAGTCAGCAAAAATCAACGATCTTCACGCACTTTTATGACATTGATACAGTTTATGCACGTGATTGAAATACAACTATTGGTTGTCAGGGCACAAAGACTGCCCATTTTCAACAATTTTCAAGCTGTTTTGCCACATAGGTATTTATCCTCACCATCGTGAAATACGCTCAGCTTTGGTTTTGGTTAAAGTACCAACGCTAGTAGTGGCCATGCAACAACAATGCAAGAACTAAACAATGACTTTCTTACAATGAAGTTACAATGAAGTGTGACAATTATTGAACTTGGCGGGCGGAGCACTAGCGTGGTCCTTGAGTTCGTTAGAAGTTGCAAATAATCTTCAAAGGGTTTCAAAGGGTTTATCGAGCGTTAACCACTCCTGGTCATCTGCCCGAAGCCCTAAGGCCCTATGTCTGCAACAGCCAGATTCCCAGGTGGTCACCCACCCAAGTATCAATCCAGCCCAATGCTGCTTAACTTCGGGGATCTGACGAGAACCGGTGTTTCCAGCACTGCAAGGCCGCAAATAATCTTAAACCTCTGTTACAACAATGGTGCAAATAGACGGTTTATTACACGGTTTACGATACTCGTGGAAAGTGGCGTCGTAGTTATTGTTAAAGCCTAGTTCGATGACAAAGGTTGGATTTCTCCAGCTAAATTGTCCCTCTCATCGTCGTGGGGCAGAGAACCCAGTTTGGGTTCATATACTCCCAAACTGCAATAATGAAAAACAAACAATGATGACATGGAAAAATTAACAAACAAATTTTATCACGGTGTTCCATCTGTGGTCGCCATTGGAAAAGGCCTGGGAAGACGGGAAGATGTTGTATGCGCACCGGGGGGGGGGGGGGGGGCACTGCAAAGTCACAGTGCGACAATGTAATTGAGGGGATAAAAGCTACAATGGAAGTTCTGTATGCCCTGGGATGACAACTGGCTTTGGATAAATTAAAAGTATTAAAATTAAAAGGTTAAGGTAAGGGAACTGGGAGAAGGGAGGTACCAAATCATCATATCCGTTCGGCCCGCCATGCGTTGCACGGGCTGCAGCTAGTAAATAATCAAATTAAGACACACTCTAGTGTGTCCACCACCAAGATTCAATGACATCATCAACGTCCGTCCTATCCAGATAATATACATATATGAGCATGGCAACCACTAGACGCTTGTGTGTCTACAGCTAAGGGAGCTGGATTTTTCAGGCACCTGTTGAAAAATAACAATTCGACAGAAAAGGCTGAAACTTCGTCTGATCAGGAGACTTTGGTTGCCAGACAACACTAAAGTTACGGTTAGCAATACAGCTTAACGTGTTCTTACTATAAAAAAGGTGTGGTAAGGTTGATATTTTCCAAATTACTAGCTACTACCTAGCAAATTTTTGTATGTGGTGAGGAAAGTTGAGATTCTGCAGTTAGCTATAGTTTAACCGTCGTTTGATATGCCTTTTGCTGCTTTGGGGGTTGGGAAAGCGTAAATACAGAGTTACGAATGAACCTCGATACTATTTAAAGAACAGTAGCATTTTGTTGTTGTTTGTTGTTTTTGTTTTTAGGTAGCACGAACCCAGACTGGGTTATCTGTCCCTCTACGATTCAATAATGCAATAACGAACAACAGATATGAGGCCGTGATCCAAAGCCATGCACCCTTCACTAAACTACACTCATCGACACTAACCAAAATGACAAAAATCAAAACAACAAAAAAGACAGAAAGGCAAAAACAACAAACGGCAATGATACAAATCTCAGAAACCAACCAGCATCCAAACCAACGTTCGCCAAAAAAAAAAAAAAAAACACCTCACGCACCCCTCAGTACAGCTCCAGGGTTTCAATCCATCTCAGAATGGCTTCCCCACCGTGTACCAGTGGGCTGCAATAGCTCGAAAACAGAACTAGGGACCAGGCGAGTGTGGGGGGACACCAAGAGTCTTACATCACTTCCGAAGAAAACCTTCCCAGAAACGAGTGCCGAGGTACACGCCACAACATTGAAGTTGAAGTACGTTAGCAGGCAATAGCACAAAACGAAGAATTGTTGCTTTATAACTGTAAATATATTGATTAACACAACCCTACAAAGTAAAAAAAAAAATGGCAACTTGTGGCTTCATCTCGTAATTGTTACTAAAAAGTTGGATCTCCTAAGTTTCTTCCAAAAACAGGTATCTCCCCAAAACAAAAAATGTTAAGGATTCCCCATAAGCTTTTTGGCTATTTGAAGTCACGATAGTCCGATTAAGCCTTCAAACATTAAAATTGAAAATTATACGGTAAGTAGTTTTAAAATTTTTCATTTAACCTTCAATTTATTATTTGGTGGGATTAACTTGGCAAAAGATATCAATGTTTGCTATCACCACTTCAACTGGTCAAAAAGTTTAGTGGGAATCTTTAACAAGTTTTGTTTTTTGAGGAGATAAATTCAACTCACAAGGAAAAGGAAATGTTTAAAAGTCGGTCAAATTTTGTTGGGTAATGCTGGTGCAAAGAAATTGTTGATGAAAGCTGGTGAACTGCTTTCAAGAGACGGAGGGTGCGTCCATGTGATTTACGCGAAGGCACAGTGGTGTGTCATATTCACTGGCTGCCTTATGAAGATCCCGATGGTGATGTGGTCATATCTTTGGTGAATTTCGGTGTGGTCCCTTGGATGGAGTGGGAGAAAACCAGGGCTGCTGGTGTTATGTTTCACCGGTGTGAGCGGAATCGTTTGAGACTTCAACCTGGAGTTGCAGTAGCTGATATCCCAGTTGTGGTGGATGTGAGGGGTACGCCAGCACTCGTAGCCATAGCATTGCACCTTCCTCGCTGTCTGCATTGAGGGAAAAGGGGTCACATCCGGAGGTTTTGTGATCGTCAGTCATGTAAAGAGTGTAGAGGCTTCCAAGAGAGGCAGGACGAATGTCTGGAAGTGTTTTTTACATTTTCTGCTGAATGGGTGGCCAATGTCAGGGCAAGATCAGCTGGAAGAGGAGGATGAGTCACTGGTTAATAAGCATCAGGAGCGGGCTGAGGTAAACTTAATGCCCCTATCTGAGGGGCTGCTAATTGGGCAACATTTGGTTCTGGGAACGACTCAAAGTAGACTTGACCATTGGACGTGAGTCGGCCTATCAAACTAACAATTTGCCTTGCATTTCAAGACACTGGTCAACCAATGGACCAGCCAGAGTTTGTGGAGTCAAGAGAGTCTATGGCTACGCCAATTTGGACGGTACAGCAGCTTGCAAATGACGTTTTCTGCTGGATAGTCAAACTTTGGTGAATCGGGTGCTTCGTCCATGTCAAGTGCATCGCCCGCGAGTAACAAAAATCTGTCTAGGAGGTAGGGTAATTCTAAGAGTAAGGCTAGTGCGCAGTTGACACCCCTACAGGTGAAATTATTGGTAACTTAGTCGGATTGGCGAGTTAGTAATGCTTGGGAATAAATGTAATTTTCTAGTTGGGTATGTATGTGACTAGTGAAATGGTCGCTGGACAGGTTGTGGATAACGTTCCCTTGGAAGGTAGGCATGTGGCCAGTGCTTCCTTTGGTGAATAAGAAGTGGCTTTTCCGATGTAGGATTGAATGCTGGGTGTATGGTGAAGGTTAAAAACGTGACGCGCTGTGAGGTTGTTGTGTTACGAATGTGTCTTCAGTGTGGTGATTCGATGTAGTTTTATTTAGTTTTAGGTCAGTTTTTAATTCATAGGGCGCGTCGCATTTAGGCCCCTTCGCTGTTTACAATAAAAACAAGTTGACTAATCAGAAAAGAGCATTGTAAAAGGCGACTGATACAGGATTTGCCTGCAGATGGCATTGTAAAAGGGGCAGATGACACCGTTTGGGGTTACCACTCCTAATGAATAATTCCAACTTCAATTACAATACAGGATTTACCGGGTGCCTTTTGAACAATGAAAAAAAGTGAAAGTATGATAATATATATGTGAGAAGTTAGAGAGTAGAATTTTGTATTTTATTGGTAGAAATTGCTATTCTAAAAAGGATTGATTTTCATGTACTCAGCCAGCAACTTGCTCATTTGAACATTACTCTGATGCTGGATCGAGTATAGGAAACAGTCGATATTTTTATTTCAATGTATTAGTTACAAATTAAAGATATGAGCGCAACTCTGATTTGATCAAATGCCAATTTTGTTTGAATCAGACTAACACCTTGTTCTTGCTATAACCCATACATTACCAATCACTGTTGTATTGACATTAATTTGTATTTTAGTTTTATGCCGTGTTTATCCGTTTATTTAACTCTGGCATGTTTCACTTCTGGCAAGCAATAAATGTCAATTTTTCACGAAGTGATTGCTATAGTTTTATTTTAACGCATTGCGATAACCGCGCTGCAAACATCCACACCTTCAGTTTGCTATTTGGATTCTTCAAGTATGTATTGTGCCTGCTGCATTTAATTATTATTTTCTATTTCAGAATTTGTTCTGCATTTAAATATCAAAAAAGGATATCGTTTGAAAGGCCTAAAGCGCACAGTTGGTGTTCTCATCCATGCTCCGGGCACAGCTCCAATTCTTGATTCAGCAGGAGTGCAAAATTTAGAAAAAGATAAATCTGTGACCATTGCTCTTAGAATTGTAAGTTTTCATGTTGTTTGGTGTTTATTGTATCTTTCAATTTTTTCTTGTTATTGATGTACGAAATATAAATCAAAAGTATTCGTTGTGAATACTCTGTCACAGTTTATTTTAAATGTATCATAATATATGCAATGCAGCTGTTGTGTAGCACTAATCCAGTGGAGTTAGTGATACTTAATTTCTTAGTGAGCTGCTTATTTAGTTTTTTCCTATCACTGATTTGACAACGGCCGAAAATGGTTTCCGTAGCAGACGCTTCCTGCTCCACGACTCAATAAACTCTTCTACAGTAAAGGCCATATCAGAAACATCAAAAATGTCAGCTGAAGTACAACCATATAGAAGCGGCTTTGTGACACCATTTTGCCACAAAGTGGCGAAGTTGCGAACTGACGAGGATTTGGAGACAATGTCTCTCAACAGATGGCGAGGCATATAGCCTGATACATTCAAGTTGTATTGCTTTTTGCAGAGCGTTGAGGGAAGGTAAAGCTGATATCACGTTTACTTCAGGAGGCTTTGGACTCAGTTGCTGTAGTCTGCTGAACTTTATTTTTCTTAGTAACGTACAATACGAAACATAGCAACTAAGATTCTCATTCTGGGATGGTCCTATCTGTCTACGTAGCTGTCTGCCTGTTAGTCAGCGTTAGTGGTGGACTGGCCTATCGGTAAGTGAGGAAATTTCCCAAAGGGCTGCTTGACTTTACGTTACTTGGGCCAGTCTGAATTAATAGATAGGAATTTCTGAAAACGCTGAAGTACGTTTGCGGTAGATGTTCGGAGCATTTTTTCACTCTCCAGTCCTAATTGTAAAGTATAGTAGAAATCAATTGGTAGTGTTGGATACATTGATTGATTCAATTAAAAAAACAATGTGTGGTGTGTGTGGGGGCGTAACTGCGTATACATAATAAGCTTTAAAAGGGCTGCCCGAGAACAGTATAACTGAACAGCGTTAATGAAGCAAAGGTGGATAAGATTGAAGATGTGTCCTCAAAATGAAAACAATTGATGGAAAGGGTATACTCTCTTTCCTTCCCCGATCATCTTTGGCTGGTCGATATGACTGCATATTAACATTTTATAAACGATATAGGGTGGTACAAAGGATATCCGTGTTTGGTTGATCAGACCCAGTCCGCCCCTACTCTGTCTGTGTGTTGCACTGTATTTTCTTGCCGTTGGCAGGTTTCCTAACAGGAAAGAAAAGAACCGTAACAGGGGCGAGTGATCTGAAAGCAGCACTCAAGAGTTGGTGTGAGGAAGATTTTAAAGACCAGTGTAAAACGTTTAGGCTTGACCTGAGAATAACTTTTCAGTGTAAAATGGCGTTTTATTTAAGAACTTTGGAATGTAGTCTGCATGAAAGTAACATTTAAGGGTTGTGTCAATCAAGAATCCCAGGTCAAGATGAGAAGTCTTAGGGGCGATAGCAATGCTGTTAAAGGGCAAATACATCCATTTTGACATGCATGCTTTACTTTTGGATCATTAACACAATAACTAAACCCAAGAATTGCGGTAAGAATACGTCACCAAAACCAAAATCACCAAAACACGACATGGAGACCGCCATTGTTATGCTGGAACGTGCAGGAATTAATGCCGACTGATGTCACTCTACGATTTCGACTCGCAGCCGAGTGAGATTGCTCTATTGGCTGTGAGAGCTCAAGCGTCTGACGGCCTTAGCTGGCCACTACAACTGTCGGTCGACTAAGGCTGTCGGACGCTTGAGCTCTCACAGCCAATAGAGCTATCTCAATCGGCTACGAGTCGATATCAAAAAGTGACATCTGTGTAGGAACTCGTGTAGGAATGCCAGCTAAGCTGCTTTGAATGTAAAATCTGACCCTCAACAATGTTGAAAATGTGTTGCTAGTAGCTAGGTAGTAGCTTACTAGTCCGCTCATTCCCATGTTAAATCCCATAGGATGATTATTCATCGATACCGAGATAACGGGAAGGCTTCCAGCTATGAAATTGGACGAATGGGTGCAGTACGATACGAACTGCGTACCTATTATGGTTTGGAGCCTGGGGGCGTAACGGGGATGGCGTGGGAGGGCGCGTAAGTAAGAAAATATTGTTATAACCATTGTTAGTATTGTCGGCATCGTCTCTCGTTGGACGGCCAAAGTCCGGACAATGAGAACGTGTATACTGACGTGCGTGCCTAGACACACACTAGTGTATCACGATAAATCTAAACAACGTTGCAAAGAAATTGTATTCACGCCCAATTCACGAAAAATAAACCAACTGTAAAAACAAAGCAAAATAAACAGAGCCAAAAACTTATAAACAGGCCACCAAGTTGAGAGTGGTTCGGACCTTCAAAGGAGTGATATCAACACACCAAATCAAACTAAATAAAACAAATTACAACAAAATTAAAACCAAACCAAAAACCTATAAAGAAGTGCCTAAGTTGAGAATGGTTCGGCCTATAAGCAAAAAGTATAGTAGCAAATTGTTGAAAACCAATTTCTTGTTGACGTGGCATTTTATTACACATCTGCACGGTAGTGAAGTTGAGTCAATACACAATTAAAAAAAAGGAGTGGTATCATATCAAAAACCAAAACTGGTAAAAGGGGTCACCAAGTTCCGAATGGTTCGGCCCTTCGAAGGAGTGATATCAACACACCAAAACATTAGCCAACTTAATCGCACCCCGTAATAGTTCGAAGGTTAAATGAAAACTAGAACATTGCTACCAAAACTTTAACAATTTCGTTTCGAAGCAACACATCCACTACGGTCGTCGTCTTAAGCCCTCGATGAATCTGTGGTAGGCAAGAACAATATAAGTATGCCAGGTTAGTTTTTACGGAAAATATTAGGCAAAAGAATATATTTTTAATGATAGGCCTACGAAGGGAACGCTTCACAAAGAATTTGGTAGTCACTCACATTCACAAGCACAATCAAAGTTTGTAGTTTTGATATAGCCAGGTTCCATGCGTATTTATCATCTGTAAAAAAAAAAATTCACATTAAAAACAAATGCTTAAATTATGATTTTTAAGGCCGAGAAATCTTTCATACAAGCTATTGTAGACAAAAAGCCAACTTGTATACCAGACGACGATGAAGTTTACCTCAAACGAAGTATGTATTACACTGCTGACACTCCCTACAAGTA
>JAHWFP010220181.1:0-10843 GCA_023313725.1 Lithobius niger | reverse complement strand
CCCTCTAAGTTGGTTAGGCAGGAAGCATGTTGATGAGCATATAAAAAATATGCTTGAACAGGGTATTATAGTTCCTGGGCACAGTGAACACTGTTCCCCAGTATTTCTTGCCCCCAAAAAAGATGGACGCAAACGTCTTGTTATCGACTACAAATTATTGAACGCCAACTGTCCGCGTGATAATTTTCCGCTGCCGCTCATTGATTCACTCATTGAGCGGTATCACCAGTGCAGATACCGCTCATCGGTTGATCTACGGGATGGATATTGGCACGTGCCAATGGACGAGGAAAGTGGGAGAATCGCCTCGTTCGTCACCCATGAACGCCAATATCTTGTTCGTCGCTGTATGTTCGGTTTACGCAATAGCGGGGCAAATTTCTGCCGCGCTATGACCAACGCGGTCGAACCGATCCGTCAATACGGATGCAGTTCCTACGTTGACGACGTTGGATTGGCCAACAGGTTATGGCACGAACACCTGCTAGGCTTAGAAGCCATGTTTAAAATGATGGCTAACGAAGGCATGGCGGGAAATTTTAAGAAGTCAGACTTTTGCGTCAAAGAACTCTTGGTTCTGGGTTATCTCGTAACGGACGACGGGGTTAAAGCGAACCCAGCGAAGGTCCGCACAGTCCAAGCTTGGCCAACGCCTAGAAACGTGAAGGATGTCAGAAAATTTTTGGGCATCTCTGGCTGGTTCAGGCGTTACATTTATCGGTATGGAGATCGGTGCTCGGCTCTTACCGATCTTTTAAAGAAAGACCATGAATTTGTATGGGGGCGTCGAGAAGATGAGGCTTTTAACGACATCAAAAGTGCTCTGTTAAAGGCTCCAATTCTCGCGCACCCAGATCTAACTAAGCCTTGGATAATTTTTTGTGACGCATCTGGCTCTGGAATTGGGTCGATTTTAGCCCAAAAGTCCGATAAAGATGACTCTTATGTTACCGTTGACATGACTTCTCGCAAACTCTCAAACGCGGAGGCTCGGTACACGACGAGCGAGAGAGAACTTCTTGCAGCAGTACATGCTCTAAAAAAGTGGCGTCACCTAGTGGAAGCCCAGAGCGTTACGATTGTGACTGACCACTACCCACTTTTGCTTATGGACACCAAAAAGAATAATAGAGGTCGCATCGGCCGTTGGCTTGTGTTTCTTTCCTCCCTGGAAGCAAAGCTTGTTTTTCAGAAGGGAATTTACAACGGACCCGCCGACGCCCTCTCCCGCTTGTACGAAAATGAATTAAATCCTGATGAGGAAAGGATTAATCCTCCCTTGATAGAGGTTAAAATTCCTAACCTAGCTGATCCAGTGTATCTTTTCAACAACGATTGCTTCAATTGTAATGTCGATGTTGAACAACTAACAATACCAAAGTTGGTTGAAGAGACTGCAAAGGATCCGTTTATGCAGACTCTCGCTCTAGCTCTTCAAGGGAAACCTTGGAAAGCTTCGTCGCCTGCAATTCAGCGTTTTGTCGACAAATTTTCCGAAACTTGTGTATACGACGATGGTATAATTTACCGTGAACTTGCTGTTGACCCGGAAGAGAGTTCCAATCTAAAGATTTTTGTGCCGCGCTCCTTACAGCGCCAGGTTTTGGAGCTGCACCACAGCACGCTCCCGGGAGGCCATCATGGGGCTCGAAAGACCCTTGGCAGAATACAGAAAATCCACTATTTCCCAAGGATGGCTAAACTCGTGCAACGTTTCGTAAAAACTTGCCGTTCGTGCCAGCAATATAAAGGCCACGGCGCACGATGCGTTGCTGGGTTGAAGACCATCCCTCTAATGAAACCTTTTCACACACTACATCTTGATTGGAAACAAGGTCTTCCCATGACGAAAGCTCCAGCAAAAAACCGGAACATCCTGGTGGTTTCTGATCTTTTTTCAGGATTTTTGTTAGCTTTCCCTTGCAAGAGATTTGATGCAAAAACGCTAGTAACCCTACTGATAAAACAAGTTTTTCCCATCTTCGGGCTACCGCGCGTCATAACGTCCGACAGCGGCTCGAGTATGGTGTCCCTGGTAACCAGGGAGTTGTACCGACGTTTCGGGATTAAACAACGTGTTACAACCCTTTATCACCCGTCAAGTAACTCACCCGCAGAATTGCAGTGCAAAAAGTTAGGACGCATGATTGCACAATTTTGCGGTGAACACCCACGAGATTGGGATGAGTTAATTCCTATGTTCGTAATGAGCCTAAACTCGTCGATTGACACAAGAACTGGCTATACTCCTGCCTATCTAAATTTCGGCAGAGAAATCGACATAGGAATCGAACCCCCAATTTCGGAGGCACTTGACCAACCTGTAGCGTTATGGGCAGCAAATTTGTCTTCAAATCTACGTAAGGCGATCGCACGTATACGTCGTATTAGACATTCTGACAGAAAATATACTTATGACAAATTTAATGAACGTTTTCCGAAGCCTATGGAATTTGAAGTCGGATCGAAGGTCTGGGTGCGAAGTCACTTTCTTTCCGACAAAGCCAGTTATTTTGCCCGGAAATTGCAACCACGCTGGGTCGGACCGTTTATAATTGCTGAAAAAATTTCTCCCCTGGTATACAAAGTACGTGAAGAAGCAACAGGGCTCTTGCAGAAAGGTTTTCAGCATATTAATAACCTACGTCCAGTTGTGGATGAAATACCCGGTGAATTCGACTAATTTGAATCTGCTTGGAATTGTCATAATGGAATTTTTCTTGTGTTTGTCTTTTGTTTACAAGTAGGAATTTTTGTTGTCACGTGTAAATCCAACTATGGGACCTGGACCAACTTTATTTTCCATTTGTAATGAATAAGTATAAAGACTTAAGGTGAGTTCATAAGTTGAGAAATGTTTGAAAAAAAAAAAATACTCATTTTATTATTTTCGTTCAGACTCATCATTTTTGTTTGCTCAAAATTTGCACCTCATCATTTGCGGCACAATTCCGGCAAAACAATCAGCCGTGTTTGATATTGTGCTTTTAGCCCCCTGACACACCTAAGAAAAATCCTCCCAAACCTCCCCTACAACAAGTTTTAGGTTAGCCTTAATCAAAATTGCAGGTCAATCCACGAACGTGCTACGTTTTACAGGGCCGTACAGAAGAATTCAGTTAATTGGAACTCTTCCTCTCTGTCAGTCTCTAAAAACGCCATGTTCAGATGGGTTCAGCTGCTGGAAGGCCAAAATTTGATGAAATTTGACACCCCTCCAGGTCGGCGTTAAATCGCGCTGGAAGAGGACAATTGTTGTTAATTAGCCTAATTAGATCAATCATTTGGTGGCTGACTAAAGCGTCAAATCGCGGGCCCCAATTAATTCACTGTTTTACGATAACAATTTAATCACTGGCTAGGCGTTAAATCGCGGGTGATATTTGTACATCGTTTCATTAGGCTCGGCTATCGCCACGTTACATAATAGAGTGGCAAGTGTTAGGTTTTGTAATCGCGCCTTATCATGACTTGTTGTAGATCAGGAGCCTGCAACTAACAATTAGGTTCATCATTTTGGAGTCCATTTACATTTAATAGGGCGTCACACAATCATCGGGGCGCTTAGGTTCCAGTAACATTTCATCATTTTACTTCCAATTACTAAAATGAATAACCCTTTTTTTTGAGTCTGGCACTAGCTTAGGTCCCCTATTATTTCTTTGGGTTCGGGCAGAGAACAAGCTGCTATCAGTTCGGGATCAATATCATCCACACTTCTGCTTAGGCCGGGCCTTGGTCAAATATGTATCACCAACTTTGCATGTCAAGGGATCTCGCAGCTTAGGCTTGAGTAACCGGTCCAGACCCGTGCCAGGATTCAGGCGACTGTATAGTTTCCGTTTACGATCCTGATTGTGTCGCTGGGGCAATAACTAAGCATGAACTGGCGACGCCCGGTGCTATGGCCCATAGTAACCAGAAGTGTACTTGGTGGTGCCTTGTTGAATCCCCGCTTAGTGTTCCCTCCACTCCTTTTGTCCCATTTTGCAAAAACCTTGCCTGAAATTGATTGGCAGGATTAACTCGTCCAATTTTTAGCACAGTGGAATGCCTAAAATTTTATCCTTTTTTCCCCTAACTTGTAAAACTTAGTTTTTTTTCCATTTCTACTCGATAATAGCTTTCCATTTCAAAGCTTATGGATTCAGTGCCCAAACAATTCACTACGTCTTGAGACTTTAATAATGTGGTAACTTTTGTTGTTAAATCGAATGTACTTTTAGTTTATTTACATCCTATGTTATTACTGCATTGTAGTTCATCTGTCAAAGATCCTTTTAAAATTTATTTCCACTTTAAAGTATAACATACACAGCTTAACGTCAGATTGTAATTTAAATTTTTTTTTTCTCCCCCTTCCTTTTGGTCTCAGCCTTCGACGTCCCTTCTGAGACCAGAAACCCAAAATTGTCTCCGTTTCACGGCATTTCAGCCGCCAATTTTGGGTTTCTTGAAGGGCCGCCATCTTTTTATGTCATCCCAATATTTTCCATTCAGAAATTTTTCCTGTAACGGTTTAACAACAACTTGGTTTACCACTTTGCCGGAGAAATTTAGAATTTCTTCACAACTACCGGATTATGAATTTTTTTTGTTGGAGGAAAAGTAACTTTTTCTTGCGTGCAAAACGGCACCAAGATTATTTAGCTTTTATGAAATCATTTAATTCTTTAAACGACACTCGTTTGGTGCAAATAAGAGGCTACTTTCCGAGGGCTTGAGGTGAACTTTTTATATTTTTTTTTTTAACTGTGTCACACTTGACCCTTAGCCAATGTGTCCATGAAATTTATACCAATTTCTACGTGGCATTTTAAAAGAAAACTTTGGTTAGCGGAGTCGAACCCTTTTCTTGTTTTGCACCACATCAAAACGTAGTGAAATCTAGTAACCTAGGAATGTAATTTTTTTAAAAGTGTATATGATTGTGGACTGGAGGACCTGGTGCTGCCCCCTAGGTAAATCATTTAGGTTATCTCTTTTATCATGTTTATTTTTTAACTCTGTAGTAAATTCTGATATTTATATCTACATCACATTTTTCGATTATGATATAACTTGTGTTAAAACAATTTGTCGTTGCTGCACCAGACCACCTCCAGTTCAACCAGTTTTCTCACCTTGTCACACGTTTAATCCATACAATTTTTTTTTTATGTCAAAATTTCTTGTACGACCGCTGAATGGGGTCAGCGGATTATTCTTCCCCCGCCCCCAGCTTCTGCAGCACCCGTCCTGTGGTGCTGCCATTATCAAGATCAGTGGTAGCTACAATACCGATCAAGTTTTGGGCTTACTACAATCAACTGCAAGACCAACTGCAAGACCAACTCATTATTGCCAACAATTCGGCCATGATAAAACCATTTTGTGTAACAACTTCAATGTAACAACAGTCCCTTTGCACAATTTGTAACCCACACCATTGTATCAGGGCGTGGAGGTCTTGGTGACTTGATGGCCCGTGCGCCCATGGCTTGGTGCTGGCATTCCAATTTCGGCTCCCCACCGATCAACATCACTTTTGGGTCCTCAACCTAGAAATTGCCCCCGAAATTCGCCCAATTTGCCATGCCCAAAACCTACGGCAGTTGCCATCAAGTCTCAAGCCACCAAGCCCCGTGAATCAAGGCGAGCAATAACAACATCCTTATGAAACTGGACCACTGCGTTGGCTGGCTTATTTCAACATCATTGGTATGAACAACTTTAGGCTAAAACTCCGTTAGGCTGGAGCGAGGGTTGAGGGGCTGAATCCCACCAAGTCTCCCTCCACTCTATAGTTTGTAGATAATAGTCCATCCCACTAGCAATAAACATTAGACCCAAACTAACAGTAACAGATTCAAGTTTGACTTTGTCGTGATCGATGCTGGTCCACTATGCCATCAGCACGTTGCTTTAGGTTTTAAAAAGATTACAGTAAAGATGTTAATAACTTTAACTTCTTATTTCTAAGGTATAAAGCATCCCTTATAGAACTGTAAATGTTTTTTTTGTTTTTTTGGGGTTCGTTTTGATAATGAATTACATATGAACTTACATAACTTTTGTGTAGCCGGAAATATAGTCCAAGAATGGAACGTGTCTGATCCAAGGAATCATCATTCTCAGGAAGAGGATTTTCATATGCTTTGCTACGTTGGCGATCAAACTTCGCAAGCGTATAAACTCGGCGTCGTCATATTCAAATCGGTTGCCAAATTCCATGCCGCATATTACATTGACAACGCTCATTCCTAGGAGTGATTTCAAGTCAAATGGTTGGCCCTTTTCCTTTTTCAGAGCTTCAAGGAAGTAGCTGATTTCTTCCTAACAAACAAAATACAACATTTAAGAAACGGAAAGTTTAAGGAAAGTTGGTTTCCTCCTAACAAACAAATTACAACATTTAAGAAACACAAATAATGGGGCTATTCATTCCCAGCAATATGCCTTAGATGCAAGGATTGCTCCTTTTCCTTCTACAGAGATTTGTGCAGTCAGGGTTTATGAACCGCTCATCCTTGAGTATGCTACCCCGGTTTAGTCGTCTTATTGGGGACATCGACCGTGTCGAACGTCGCCGGTTTACGAAAAACTTGCTGGGATTCAGGGAGCTTAGTTATGGAGAACGGTTTGAAAAATCCGGCCTTGAACTCATAGATCTTCGTAGATTGAGGTTCGACCTCATCCTCGTCTACAGACTCTCCGTGGACTTATCAGCGCTGATCTACCATTTTTTGATCCAGCTCTCCGGGTTATCAATACACGTGGCCGTGACTGGAAACGTGTGTTTCCTACCTCCCACATGGATTGCCACAGAAATCTGTTCTCCGACCTTTGTTTGTTAGGAGGCTGTTGCTAAATAATAGCCTGAAAGAACATATATATTACACATTATTCGTTAGGAGGACACCAACCACTTCCTTGAAGCACACGTTTTCCACAGAGTGGAAGGGCGCCAGAAGGGGTGTGAGACCACTTTTGTGATAGCAGAAAGGCGTAAAGAAAAAGAGTTACAGGGAAGTAGCAAACATTTAGCTGTTAATGACAGAATTCGTTTTTTACGTTAATGGCTACAATAATTGAATACAGCTTTGCTGTAGTGTGTGTGTGTGTGTGTGTGTTTAAGTTATCTCGTGTCGTTCCCATTTGGAACAATCTGAGCAGCGACACTGTTGGTGTGCCAACTCTTTCTGGTTTCCACTCGAAACTATGCAGGAAACCATGACACACATTTCTAAAGCGCCAACCCTTCTTATCTATGCCTCTTTTTCTTTACTCCTTTCTTCTATCACAGAAGTGGTCTCACACCTCTTCTGCTGCCCTTCCACCCCTGTGGTAAACGTGTGCTTCAAGGAAGTAGTTGGTGTCCTCCTAACAAATAATGTGCATTTGTATGTTCTTTCCGGTTATCATTTAGCAACAGCCTCCTAACAAACAAAATACAGCATTTAAGAAACTCAAATATGGGGCTGTTCGTTTCCTGCCCTGCTTTAGTGTCAAATGGGTGCCCCTTTTCCTTCTACAGAGATTTGGGGAACTTGGCCTCAGGTTTTATCTGATACATTTCTCCACACGACTGACGAGACAGAAGCGGACTGGAAATTTTCGAATGTTGACAGTTAAACTGGGACTGGGGGTTTTTGGTTCAAACCAAATTCTTAGAGCTCTCACAAACCTAAGACACAATTAAGGTATCCAAATAGTGGTCTAGAATCATGATGGCAGGTTTAATTAGCTCGCCTGAATTCACAGGTTCGGGTTGGCAGGAAACTACTAGCCTTAATAGTCGGCTTGCTATTTGATCTGTAACACGCTAATTACTTATAGCGTGGTGCAACGCGAGTCGACCCCCGCGGTGCACCTTGCAGTTACATATGCTGCTTGAGCGTTCAGTCAACTTCCGCCCAAACCGGAACTTGGCCGAACGCCAACAGCCGGGTAACGAGCCTGTCCTTCTGTTCAAAACAGTTAGAACCGACTCGGACCTGTTAGTTAGACGTTTACGCAACGTAATGCCTCAGGCGACTTCATTGTTCGCCCCTCCCCCCCCCCCCTACAAATACGAGAGTACGGACAGGCAGGCAACGAGGGTCCGGACAGGTGAAGGGCAGGCAACTCGAAAGGTTATCTCCCTTCACTCCGCTAAGGATTAGACCAAGCTGCAACTTGTGTTTAATGCCTAATATGTGTGACTTGGTGCATAGTCCCCTAGCTATGCAGTAAAGAGTGAATTGGGCTCTTGAAAACAATCGTCCACTCTCTGAGTACGTCACAAATGAAGCGTCACAAATACAGGCTGAGTTCAAGTTGGTACAAACAGAAAATTACAACTGAGGCATTTGCCATCACTGAAGTGGTAAGGGTTTTTATACCTTGCAAAATAAAAACAGTAAATTACCAATATGAAGACCCAGTAATTTTGTTTTCAATTCATAATACGGTGAAATTATTAAGATCCATATCGTTTAGGCTAATGGGTTCCTACGAGGAAACAAATCGTGGTAAATCTTGGGTTCAGGGCGTTCTCAACAAATATTACAGAGAATGTTGATGTAAAAGTAAAATGGTCTACCTATCAAATCTGAATGGTGACCGAACTGTAAAATAGCTGAAATATTTTACAGTGTAGCAAACAAATCAAATTACCGTTATTCTCGGTTCCAGGCTTAGTTTTCCCATTCCAAAATCACGAAAGGTGGTGAGTACAAATCGACGATGTTCTTTCCAAGCTTCACCTTCCATAAATCCTATTCCTACAAAACAAACATTTAGCTGTTAAATGACAGAAATCGTTTTTAATTTAATGACGCTATGCTCTACTGTGTGTATGTTTAAGTTACCTCCGAATCCAAGTAAATGATGTAATTGGTGTAGAATTTGTGAGAAAAAAATAAATGTGTGAAAGAAGGAATTCTTCAGCGAAATTCTTGACCCAGTGCTGGTCTCTGTTTATCTTGTAAAAGCTACCTTTAACGTGTGGTAGGTTGTAAGTGGTTGATAATTCGACCCATTCCTACCCCCAGGTCCCTCTTGTGGGCAGGAAATTGAATTTATTTATATTGAATTTATTTAAGTGTTGCGTTTCGTATGCTTCCGTATATACAATAAACGCTAACCTCTATTACCAATAGCCTAACCTATGTTACTATACAATTGTTTCATTGTTTAAACACGATGTAATCAATTGTTGTATTTTCCTTGCTTCATTTGCTTGCACATCCATGTTTTTTTTTAACATTATAATCCGACATACACAAGTTTGTACGGTATTCCGGGCCGTTTGCTGAATTGACCTATATTATGAATTAATTCATTAGAAAATGGTTGACAACAAAAGCTATACACGCAGAAGTCATAGACAGATTTACCATCATCCTGTTTTTATACAAGACGGATGACCATCTATCTCACACCAATCACGCTTCCAACGAAGTTTGGCCTAGGATAAGGGCACGTTTACGCAGCGACTTGGCTTTGCATTCTTGCAGCTAGAACTCAATCCCGATGGCAAAGGTGACATTTCCATGGTAACAACGCTAAATGGATTAGCTAAACCCGAAATCGTTTTAGTGAATACTTGCAGTCCTATAATCCGTGCCAATAATATAAAGAATTCCTCATGCCGAAACAATTTTCCCAAACACTTCTGAACTCACGTTATTTGCTGTTTTCGTTGCGAGGCGGCAGACATAAAACCGCCGCCATGTTGGAATTTGAGGTGATTTCTAGCTTCTAGCTGCGAGAATGCAAAAGCGAGGGGTTTCGTAAACGTGCCCTAAGTGTACCTTGTCATCAATCTAAGTGGCCTATATACTTGTTTTCTTTTTTTCACCAATCGCATTACCAAATGGATTTTCTTCAGCAATATACCCAGTTCATTTACCCAAAAAAATGAGACAATGATGAGA
Organism: Lithobius niger; assembly: GCA_023313725.1. NCBI lineage: Eukaryota > Metazoa > Arthropoda > Chilopoda > Lithobiomorpha > Lithobiidae > Lithobius > Lithobius niger. Next base: position 944 of record JAHWFP010220181.1, on the reverse strand, counting down.
CAATGGCGTCTTTTCCAATTAATACCCATGCTGCTTGCATGGGTATTACACAATGCTTTAGTACACAACGCTGCAGACGCAAGATATTCAATAATTAGAAGGCGGCCGGTTTGCGAGCCTTTATCTTACCACCATTTTCCGCCATATTAATGCAGAAATGGTTTAGCCCTCTTTCTCCCCCCCCCTCCCCCGACTCCTTACGAATTCACCATGTTACAATATAACCAAGCAATTATTTCTTCCTGTTCAGAGAGCGCCGAGGCACGTAGTTGTGTTGCGGAAAATATGGGACCACCATTGAATTCGGACAAAAAATTACGTAGAACTAGAAACTCAATTTTTTTTCTTAGAAAAGCCATCACTGGTAGAACTTAAAATAAAAGGCCGAAAAGTGAGCGAACAGCAAAAAGAATCACGACGTTTCGGGGACAAAATGTTCGCCGTTATCATGTGGGTTAAAAATAATTCAGATCACGGCATCGTAAAAGGAATATGCAGCCTGCACCCAGCTAGCTGGTCGTCACTTCCAACCTGCTTTTGCAAGGACTGCTTGGTTCCCAATTGTGTTTGTGGTATTGCTCTTCAGCACATTGGTTCTTGTTTTCATATTACATTTATTATTGCATGGTTTGCGTTCAGGGCCTGATTGTGAGTGATCAGGCCGCCCCGGTAACACGCTGCAGGAGCTAAGGAACACCTAGCACTGGAGGGAAGGGGGAGGGGAAGCGCCGCACGCTAGTGTATTTTAAAGAAATCTGCTTAAATTTTGAACTTTTTCCTGCAATTTAAGAGATGCAATTTTCATACGAATTAATTTCAAATTTTTCATTTCTTTTTTGAACAAGGGCCTACTGTAGTGGGCCTCCCCGGGAATCCCGGGGTTCCGAGGCTGCTCAATCCGAAACTGTTTGCCTGAAATTATCATGATTATTTGTTAGTGTATT
>JAHWFP010220178.1:0-12641 GCA_023313725.1 Lithobius niger | reverse complement strand
CCCCACCTCATTCTGGTGTGATTAAACCTCCTCATTCTGGAGAGACCTGCACATCTCGGTATTCTCCAACCCAGTAAACCTGAAACACTTCTTCCCCTCCACTCTGGGATCCGACTCCACTCCATTGAAGAGGAACTCCCGGCCTCATCTACCGAAGCTCCTCACACTAAGGTAACCCGCTACCTTCTTGTTTAAAATATTAATATTGATTTGTGAATTGATTCCCTCCGCTGGAAGACATTTTCACTGCAAGGGACTCCTTTTTGTATATAAAAAAAAAAAAAAAAAAAAAACCTTTTTTTCCAGGGGTCCCTTTGTCTAGCCCACTTCTCCGCCTCAGAACTCCCAGGGAACTCTGTCATAAGGTGCCCGCCACCGTACGTGACGAGGTCTGTCTGGCAATGCTAAAATTGCCAGGTATAGTACTTTCACAGCAAAGAAAGAACATTTTGCCGGCCCCCAGCCAGGCCGGCTAAAAATGGTTTCTTTGCTGTAGAAAGTACTGTACCTTACGACCCTCCCTGCCTCCCCTCACGAGTCACCTTCTGACAACACCGTGAGACAAAGAGATGGCGAGCCCTCGTAGCCGCCACCTTATATGGGAGGACCGCGCCGCACGCGCGCGCGGTGGGGGACTGAGGCGGCCATTCAAGTCTCAAGCAACCAACAGCATCACTGGGACAGCAATGCTAAAATTGCCAGGTACAGTACTTTCTACAGCAAAGAAACCATTTTTAGCCGGCCTGGCTGGGGGCCGGCAAAATGTTCTTATTGTGATTTGAGATCTGGGCATCAAGTTTGATGAGCTCTCAACAGTAGTTGTGAGCTTACTTGCTGAAGAAATTCAGGATGGAGGACAGTTTTCCAGTGGCTTCACCAATGGACATTAACCTGGAACTAAGGAAAAAACAATGTCCTACAACGAACAAGGAAAGGTTCAACGAGCAACAGAATCCTTACCGAGAGTTGGTGGGTACTTGGGCATACCGTAAAGCCAGATATAGCATTCCGTACTCATAAATATAAACAAATGACGCTCAAACTCAAAATGTCAATGCTCATCAATATCGCGAATTTTCGTTAGGCATTATCCGAAAATATATTTTCAGTCCTCCTATATTGTCAGGCAACAAGAAACGTGTGAACTACAGTCTACATAATGGTATGCACTCTTTTACATGAATTGAATTCAATCGGGAACGATTTAAACTTGATGAGTCTGTGGCCCTGTATATCCATTTTAAAATCCTTGCTAAGATCCTTGAAGTAGTGAAAAATGTCCAGTCTCTAGAGGAAAAATGGATGTAACATGAATTGTGGCAGTCTACAATACACCTGAGGGAGTGTATTGAGTCCCATGTGGTGAGTGCGATAAAGTATATGTTGGGGAGACGTGACAGGGTGATGTTTAAAGGGTTAGAGTAACACGTGGCGGATGCTCGTAACACGAGTGCTTACCTGCAGCATCGCAACTCACAACATGGGCACTGCTCACAAGATATCATGGGACAAAACATCAACCCTCCTAGTGTCCAATTCCAAAAATGGCAGACGCTTGAGAGGGTTAGAGTTAATCCAACATGAGTTATTGGCAGGGCAACCCCTCGTTAATATCCATGGGCCATCTTTTTCTGCAATTAAATATCTCGTCAGCAGAAGGTTTGGAGAACAACTCACCTTTAAATGCCATCTGCAGCTTAGAGATGATCGTGGGCCTCCTGGATACAGGGCGACATAGATGCATCAAGTTTGAAATCATTACCGATTGAATTCGATCCATCTAGAAGAGTACATACAATTATGTAGACTGTAGGTCACTTTTCTTGCTGTCTGACGTAGATAGGAAGACTGAAAATATTTTTTGGAATAATGCCTCTCGAAAATTCGCGATACGGATGAGTATTGACATTTTGAGTTTGAGCGTCATTTGTTCACATTTATATTTCTATCACCCAAAGTAGAATGGTCAAATTCTTTACCATAGCATACTCATTTTAAAAAATACGCAAACACTCGATCACAAAACACAGAAGTCTGTCAGTTTCGCAAGTCTTCGGCAGCTTTTGTTGGAGGTCGATAAAAACTTCTCCCAACTTTCTTCATCAGGATAGGTTTGAAGAACTACGGTGCTTTTGAATTACATCCTACTTGATTCTGAGGCATTGGAGGCTACGAGGACTGCACATTGCAGACGACTGAAGCAAGTAGGATGTAATTCAAAAGCACCGTAGTTGTTCAAACTAAGTCTGATGAAGACAGTTGGAAGAAGTTTCCATCGATCGCCAACAAAAGCTGTCGAAAATCTGCGAAAGTGACCGATTTCTGTATTGTGACATTGAGCGTTACTGTGGTTTAGTATTTTTCTCATAGCATGCTCAGTCTCAATAATGTGGTAAGTATGGCTCAAACCCAGGAGAAACACGCTACGACACTGTGAAGTATGTTCTCAGGTACCTGTAGGGAACAGTGAGTTACTGGGCCACCTTCCAGACAAGCGATAAAAAAAACAAAATGGTGTATTTGAACGTCAAAATCTGTCAATATTTAGCGAAGTTATTGTCGTTTCCGTATACATCCAAAAAAGTATGACACATATTTGAGCCAATACGGTGTATCGGCACGGTACCGATATATCGGAATTACCTCCGATAACGGGCAATACCGATGTGAATCCGATAATCGGCACATCCCTAGTTTCGAAGCCAAATAAACTCCAGTGTGGTCCTGCTCAAGTACCATGGCTCCTAAAATTACTTTACGACGCATGTTACCATGCACAAAATGGCCAGTGAAACTATGTAACGAACATGATTTTGTAGGGTTACTCCATCCATCTGTGGTGAACGAAATCCAATCTGCTTCCTTCAATAATCTTTTAACATGGGCAGCAACTTTTTCATAGGTGGCGAGCATCAAGGTTGTTCGAAAATATTTTTCAGATTTTAGCCGGTAACGACGAGTGTTGTGCGGATCAGCAAAGTTTAGTCGCTGAAATGCTTCACCTTCAACTACAGTGTATGGTAACATGTCCACAATAATCAAATCCATAATACATTTATCAATTCGTCTCACACTTTCATGTTCGTCAGGCCACAGCTGTCGTCGTTCTTCTAAATGCGAAATGGTTGGTTGCACAGAAACGAAATTAGGCAACGTTTTTGAATGCGATTCTTCTATTTTTGCAATTTTGACAGCACTAGCGTTTGTCGTGCGTTCCACTGTTCTCTTTAAGAACGATTCACTTGTTGCCTTATGGCATTTTTCCAGATGATTTTTTAATCCATGGAGAGTTTGTTTTGCAGGTTTGTCACTGCCTAAAGAATACAATTTGTCACATTCCAAGCATTGCGCCTTGCGTCAGTTTTTGCGTCTGAGTCAGTTTTTTTGAAATAATCCCAAATCAAATTTCGTGGCATGCTAAATTGCTAATACCTACGATTATATGTTCGTTACCTGAATTTCCAACACACGTTGAGACACACGATGCTGCTGCACGCTGAGATAATTCTTAACTCAACTATTATAGTCATTGATGAAAACAATATAACAATCAATTCACGTTTATTGTCACGCAACAGCCTTTACGAAACGAACAACAAATTCCACATGTCTTGACAGGCCGACGTGTTGTGCTGACGAAAGGGCTGCTGATGCTTTGAAGTGAACAAGGCCTGCCGAGACTGAATCTGCGTTCCTCCTTGCTGACGCAGCTTCGAGCGTAACTGACTCAGGAAGCGGAAATGGTTTCGGTTTTACCGAAACTACAACACAAGGTTCGGCCGAAACCGAAACCATCACTGAAACCACTGAGTTTCGGCCGAAACCGAAACCGAAATTCGGTCGACCTCTACCCCGTTCCAAACTTAATGCAACATCCAGCCTGCCTTATAACGGCCACGCGCAGTCATGTGTCCGCACGCTACTATCACGAGATTCGGCGTAGTAATATTACAACGTCACTTCTGCCCTCGTCTTCTCGTGATTACGTTAACGGAGTTTTTACACGATTCCACGATCGTGGAAAATTATTATCTTTCCAAAAACTTTCAATAACACATTCTGTGTAAGAGTAAAACATTCATTCAGAGTCAGGTTCCATTTTGTATCGTAGCATTTCATGGAATTTGAGGTTTGCCCTGGAAAATGTTGCGTTTCGTGGAATTCCGCTTAATTTGAGGTAAATTTAAGGTTTTTCAGCAGTAATTAATAAAAAAAAAAACTGAGAGTTACGAATATTTTTTAAACGCCTGTTCGGATAGGCGTGAAAGGAATGCTGACAGGAGTGTTCTAGTGGTTTCGTATCTTATACTTCCAAGTTTCATTTTTACGCACATGCATTGTGACGTTACTGCCGATTTCTAGCTACTTCGCTGCTGCACCTACTCGTGGAATTAGCCGATTTTATCATGTAATTTCGTATTTTGCCCATCGCAGATCGCGTCGTGGAAAATTTCCGTGTTTTACGATGCGGAACGACATCTGGCCGAGTCTGGCCTAGTAGACGAATTGCGGGTCACGTGACAGCAGCAAAAACTGTGTCGTCACTACCGGAAACAATGAAACTTTATTGTTCTTGTAGGCACGCAAAGGATCATATACGTGCAGGCCGCAGTAAATAAAGTTACCAATATTCAACAGAAAATCTCGTAGACGCCACATTTTAAAACAGATTTTTAGCTAAGGATTGACTAACGGTAAGTAAATAAAACTTTGATGCCGTACTTGATGTGGAGGATCGAGAAAAATGGCACTGGGTCGAATGTCCTTTTAAGATCTAGAGACATCGATTTAAAGTACCATTTGGTATAGAGAAGCACGTGATACCTAGTACAGCAAATATGCTAGCACAGCCGTGGTTCGTCCCCCTCTTGGAGCTTCTGATCACCTACCCTGGGAAGCTAGGGGAAACTATTATCTAATACTCTCTCGTCGAGCAGCTGTTTATCCATACCTTAATCACTATGAGATTTGCCTTATCGGTCTTACAAATGTTGATACGTTCTTTCCCGAAGCACTTCCATTTGTTTCCATGTTAGATTAGGTCCAGCAGGTGGAGGTTTTCTAATGGCTAACTGCTGTAGTTTTAACCTCAAATCAGAGTCCCATGTGAATCTGTCGACTAGTAAATGCACATCGGTCAAAAGCTTCACCCTCAGTTTTTACTTGAGGGATACGTTCGTAGCACAAATTTCCACTTCAGATTAAGTATAGATTAAGTACACTCAAATGACTAAACTCATCCTTACTAAAAGCAACTCCTGAAAGGTTCACTAAATGTTGAAATTCTTCGTCATCTTTCATTTTTTCTTTACACAGCGCTCGCTCATTTACGACGTCTTCGTGTGTTCTTCAGCTTTTTCATTTTTTTCGGTTATTGAACGGCGCACACCTCCTTCTTTTAATTCAATAAGGGACCGAACTATTTTCCATCAATTCCATCTCGAGAATCTCATCAGGCATTCCTCCAACATCAGCACATTTGTCCGAAGTTGCTGTATATCGGTGGCATTCCACGATATGCGCGAGGAGAAATAAACGGCTGGCGTTATTGTGGCCGCGCATGAATCCTGCTTTCGGTCAGACCATCAGACTTGCCGGAATTAAAGCTAAGATATCGTTATGTACTTTTGAAATTTACGTACTTGTGCTTTGTTTTATAACGCTTCTGGATCTAAGCAGAATTTTACGGAAAGGAGGGTGGACCATCCCATCGCAGTTGGTTCCGCCCTGCCACCTTATGATGCAGGCAAGCAATACTTCTTTTTCAGCATGTGGGTTATGAGGATGGTTGCCATCCGAAGGCCTTGACCACATATGCTGAAGTGGAGGTTCTCATGCAGGTCAGCATTAAGCACGACTCCGTACTGAGTCGTCCGACTTTCATTCAAGTCCTGACCAAGATGTTCGCGATGGAAGAGCGCATTTTGCGTTTGTGGTGTCACATGTGGGTCTGCTACACCGTATTCCCCTGGATTCGCCCAAAGCTCTGGATTCCTATGTCAAGACGCCAGTGGATTGGTGGCCCGACGCCATCCTGCATGACTGCTGCTCTATGATGAAGCAGGTGTCCACGTATCAATAAATCGGGATGAACACCGCAAATGATATGGGGTGTTCACATTGTCACAAACTCGGTGCACTGTCGGAGGATTGCGTTGCCCAAGTTGGCTAAAGATGTGCCAATCGCCTTTGGTGATTCAAGTTTTATATGTATTGTGTTGGAAAATTTCTCGCTGCTTGTGATGGGGTGTAGCTCGACCCTCCACCGTCAGGACAAAGTAAAAGTTAGCGTTTTTGGATAGAAAGTGAAAACAACATTTTAATCGTAAAATTATAGTAACCCTCCTGCCGGCCCCACTCGCGCTTTGCTGACCTTTGGGTCCGAAGGGAAAAGTGGTTGACAAGGCTGTGGAATGACGTCACCGTGCATTGGTGGATGCATGCCACCATGCAACTGGTGGTGAGAGCAGAAAGGCAGTACTTAAATTTCTATTGCGTAAATAAATGCTTTGAACCGAAAAGAGCTAATTTAAACAAAATAAGCTAAAATAAAGGGTAAGTGTTTTCACACAAGTAAAAACTAATTCTAGGAATAATAATTTTTTTTTCATTTTCATTAGTTTATTCAAGATGAAGCGCCGTTACCACGATATCTTTGGTACCCTTTTGATTCTGTTGCCTCGTATGCTGAGTGCCATCATCGTCCTACTCATTCTCTATTATTTTTTTGCTATCATTGGAATGGAATTATTTTCTAAATACGACATGAGGAACTGTTGCAAGTATGAACCAAATTAGATGATATGATTGCACTCGCTTCTTTTTTTTTACCAAATAAATTCATCTGAATTATTTTCTTTGTAGGAATACAACAGTTGAAGATTTTTACCGATACGAGAATGATTCTTTTCGTAATGGATATTATTTCTATAACAATTTTGATAATCTCTTTGTGACTGGAGGTAAGCTTTGCAATGCTTGGTTCTTTAGCATTAATGATAAGTATTTTTATTTATTTAATGACATGCATCCAAACTAATTGTGATGGTTCTCTTCTCAGTGCTGTCATTGGTCTGTGTCTGCCATTACGTTGAACTAGAGTTGTAAAATAAAACAGTTATTTGCCTAAATGAACCTAATTTACTATTTATTGTTTAACTCTCCCCCCACCAACCATAAAAAAAAACCTAAAGATGTTGACCATAAAATAAAGACAGAAAAATCGTTGCAAGTACCATTTACAAGGTTAACTGCATTTAAGTCATAATTTAAAACTTTAAAAATTCGTACATTTTACCTGAAATGAAGTTTTGATGCGTAAGGATTTTACTGATGTGTAAAATAACTATTTCAGTGTTTAAAAAAACATCAGCCGATATCTGATTCCGACATCTCTTGGTCTGATGTTTAAGAAAGTAAAGTGAAACTTGGTTACCTTTTTCATGGAGTCAAAAATAATTAAGAGCATTTCACAAATAAAATTTAAAATTTCTGGAGGTTTAAAATTTAACACCAAGAAATAATTATAGACACAGCTATCTCAATATGATTTACCTGTAATAAAATTGTTGGTTTCCAATGTTTTAACATCTGCTGCCTAAAACCGAAGCTGATTATTGATGTAGACTAAAAAAAAGGCCAATTTCCAATGCCCCATGTCACCATCGGTGCATCATTTGTTAACAATTTCACCTTTGAACTTTTTATTTCTGGAGAACAGTATCAAAATTCTCTGTACAGAACTTCTTTTTTTTTAATTTTTATCCATAGTAGCTTTAATCATTCAGTTTTAGAACCGAATAAAATAGAAGGTGTCAGCCAGTATGATTAAAAGCCCAAGAATTAAGTAGAAGGAACCACCCTCGTATCAGCTGTTTCTAATTGCTGATTGAAAATATTCATTACCTTATTTTAAGCATTTTCCTTCTCTAATGATTTTTGAACTAGACAAAAATTCGAAGACCGAGTTGCTACCCTACTGCGCAGCCTCCTTCATATAAATACTCGGTCGGAGCGGCCATGCTCATCTTTTCTTCTCTAGCACCCGTCGCGAACGGGTGCTCCTCGATCCGCTACTGGTCCGGTATGCGCACCAAGGGAACACCTAAGGATCCACTCCGCCCAGATCGATCTGCATCTCCTGTCCCCTCGGACGCGGGCAACGTGGAAGTTCTTGAGCTATCTACCGGACAGGACTCTTTGAAGCCTTCACAGCTCCTACCCAATCCGTTTTTAACTGAATTGTCACTCCCATCCGCGCCTGTAGCCACTGTAGCCACCTCCCCATTCCTTGTGGCCAACCCGATCCTACTAAGGACTTACGATCCCTCAGTGCTGAACTTTCCCGTACTAAGGAAAGGTATGCATGCCTCAAACCAAGACGGCTTCTTCCTCACTCCGCCTCTCACCGCTGGACTTTTCCTCTCGATCCTTTCAGCCATCCGGGGATGCACGATCCGCCACTAAGCAAGACGGCAGTCCGCTGTGTGCTTCTCAAATCCACAGTTTGATGGACTCCTCGATCCGCACCTTCAAAAGTAAACAACCAATCACCCCGGCTTCAGCATACATTTCTGCCTGGCTGGCCTCTCTATCCAAGAAACAGCGTGTCTCACTCGATGACTCCCTCTCACCGTCCGGATCCTACATCGACTTTACTAGGACCTCCGATCCTCCCTCCAGTTATTTCGGACCAGCCTTCCTTGTATTCTGGGGACAATGACTCTTACAACTCCCACGATCCGCACTCCTCGGAACAGGACGATCCCCCATTCTCTGGTGATCACGATCCGACTGACATCCCCCTACCAGAACTACTCAAGACTGTAGAAGGGATTATACCAGACTCCTTCTTGTATAAACCAAGCCCCGTTCCAGTCTCTACAAATAAAAATCGCGGCCTTGCTACAGGCTTTGGTTTCGGCCTAAGGGATCGACTCCCTCACCAGCCTCCACTCCTAGGACAATCAACCACACTCCTAACGACACTCCTCCGTAACAAAGGGATCCTACTTGCAACGGATCTCTTTTAGAATTAGACAAGGATCCGCCACCCCCACGCCCAGGCAGAGACACATTCTTCTTCAAGCCTATTGGGGAAGGGACTGCCAATCCCCGGGATTTTGACACCTACCCTCAGTCTGAATTCCTCACTGCCGACGCTTAGATGGATTTTGGTTCAGCATTGTTCCTTCCCCGCCGAGCTTCGGTCCCGGTTTACGTGCTTCGCGATAATGACCGCCTGCTCCGCCTTGGGCTCCGAGCTGCGTCACAAACCGACGTACTAAGTATGGCTGCCAATGCTCTCTGTGAACGCCTCTACACCGATCCGCCTCCAGAGGATACAGCTGGCTTTCCTCATTAACCAAGTTTTTCGGAAAGGCTACCACGCCATAAACTGGTTCACTCGCGCTATTTTCGACTCTACCTTGCTCCTTAGGGAGGTCGCCCTCAACACTACGTCCAATCTGCATGACTCAACTAGACACATTCTTCGGAATCAACCGATTCATGAGCCAGATTCCCTCTTTCGTGGATTAATCCCAAAGCTAGCTCCCCACCTTGACATTTCTCGCAAGCCGCGACCTAAACATCGTCAGTTTTCTCGTCAACGCTCCTCCAGCACTCGTACCGATCCTCCCAAAGAGGATCGGTCCACACCGCATTCCCAAGAGGTAGTTCGCCCTTCCACTATACAATCCTCTTCGCCCTTTCCTTCCCGCGCTCAGGACCGCGGCTGATCCCTGGGCCGATCCTCCACTCACGACAGGAAACGACAATGCTCACCTCATCCCCGATCCAAGGGACCATCCCGTTATTGACAAAGGGTTCCGTCCTCAGTTCCTCCGTCATCCTCCGTTACAAGCTCCACCGTGGGAGATGGAAAGGCCACCATCCACCGCACTCTGCATCGAAATTTCCTTCTTACTCGCAAAACGTGCGATTCATCCAGTCTTCCATCCCATCACACTGGGATTCTACAGCAGCATCTTCTTGTGCGACAAGAAAATAGGGGGCTCCCGGCTGATATTCAATCTACAACCTCTCAATATATCTCCAATCCACACTTCCAAATGGAAACTACGGCGTTAATCCGCACTTTACTCCTCCAGAACGATTGGACAATTTCTTTAGATCTTGCGGATGCCTATCTTCACATTCGCCTTCATGCCTCTGTCCAGCACCTCTTTCGTTTTATGCTCGACGGTACTGTTTACGAGTTCCTGTGTCTTCCGTTCGACCTAAATGCCGTGCCCCGCATTTTTACACTTCTTCCACGACCGGTGTTAGCTCATCTTCTCCAACAAGGTATTCGTATCCACGCCTTTCTCAACGACTGCCTCCTCCCACACCACGATCCACAAGTTCTCCGCTCCCATCGCGCCGCCGTAGTGTCACTTTTTCACGAACTAGGACTCGGCATCAACTTCCCAAAGTCCCGGTTTGAGCCAGCTCGCCGGTTCACGTTCCTAGAAATATTCTTCGACCTCACACTCGCTTCTGTCATTCCATCCCCAGAAAGGATCGAGAATCATCTAGCTACGCCATCGGCCAGCCTTCAAGCCTTCATCAGCTCCCCATCCCACACTTTCTGGGATCTTGCCTCCGTCATTGGGATTATAGACTCCTTCGCCGATCTCGTTCCATACGGCAGATGGATGGCTCAGCCACTGCACCGCTATCGCCTAACGGAGTGGGGCAATCCCCAAGTCACACTCCACCTTCTGGGCAGGGTTCTCAACCCGTCCTTTCCATTATCAACTCTACATTGGTGGAGGGACATCCTCAACATGACGGCCATGGTCCCTCTTCACGAACCGCTCCCTCAAATTCACCTATTCACAGACGCTTCACTGACAGGTTGGGGAGTCCATGTCAACAACATGACCATCTCGGGCAGATGGGATCCGGACTGCACGGACCACATCAATATCCTCGAACTACGTGCTGTGTTCCTCGGTATACGTCATTTCCAGCACGACAACACGACTGCCATCGCATATCTTCGCAAAGGAAGGGGGACTCAAGTTACATTAAGTTACATCAGAGATATTTTGTCTTTGCATCCAGCTGCAGATCCAACTCCTCCCGCTACACATCCCTGGCAGCCTGAATGTCATTGCCGAATCTTTATCCATACGCACTCGAACAACGACCAAATGGACCGTTCTCTCTTCCCTTTGCAACGACCTCTAACCTCTTCCTCCTGTGGGGTCGCCCCATGTTAGACCTTTTTGCCGTGTAGTTAAAAGCCAGACATCCCACTTCTTGCGCCCACTCTCCGATCCTCGAGCCTGGGCGGTGGATGCCCTAACCATGAATTGGAATCTTCGCCTACGCATTTCCGCCACCGCAGCTCCTTCCTCTAGTCCTCTACAAAATTGCGACCTCCTCGGGACTGTTCTTTCTAATAGCTCCAGACTGGCCGGTGGCAGCCTGGTTCCCCCAACTTCTAACCCTACTCATCGACGCTCCACGCTGCCTCCTGATCTCTCACAACCAATTCTCCAACAGAACGGATTGATCCTACACCCATCCGCAGGCCCTCCGTCTTCACCGATGGCTGTTCGTCCGACTTCTCCAAGCAACAGTAGTTTTTGAATATGAGGTCCATCGCATCGCCTCTAGGGTCGTCCGCGCCTCTACCAACAAGATTTACAACAGCCACTGGAAACAATGGTTTCATTGGTGTGTCTCATAAGTTGATACTATCAATCCCCCTGTCCCAAACCTCCTCGGGTTCTTGACGTCCCTTTTCGACAGCGGCTTACAAGGCTGCATTCAAAGCAGCCAGACACAACAATGTTCTTGAGGATTATCGAATTGCTTCTCTTATCCTCTCGTTTAAACAAGACGGACTGCGAAAATTCCCGGATTGGGACCTCTCCATTGTGCTTTCAGCACTACTTGGTCCACCATATGAACCACTGTCTTCTTGCCCCCTCAGTCACCTCACCCGGAAGACGGTCTTCCTTATCGCACTCGCTGTATGCCTTCGTTGTAGTGAACTACAAACTCTGTCAGCTACACCCGAAGATTGCTTCTTTCTTGATAACTATTCCGGAGTAACCTTCACCCCTCGCGCCTCTTTCAGAGCCAAAAATCAAAAACCAGAAGTCGGTACCAAGCCGTTCATCATCCCTTCTCTGTCCCAGATTCTTGGTGAGGACCGTGAGCGAGCCCTCTGTCCCGTCCGGGTTCTTCGCTTTTACCTTAAAGCCTCCAAACCGGGCCGGCGCGGCCGTACCCAGCTTTTCTTACCCTTTACATCTAAAGTTGACATGACTTCACCCCGGATGATTGCCACTTGGCTAAAGGCAGTTATTATACAAGCGTACAACGATCTCAACATCAATTGCGCTGAGGAGGGCATTAGAGTCACGACCCATGACCTCCGTGCTATTTCCGCTTCATGGGCACATTTCAGCAACATTCCTGTTACAGAAATCATGGAGGCTGCTTCCTGGCGCAGCCCTTCTGTATTCTCGTCACATTACCTCCATAATATGTCCCGCCATGCCAACGGCTTTTACCGCATCGGACCTTTCGTGGCTGCCCGACATGTTCTTTGACCCCTTACACTTGTAGTTTTTCCGTATGGGGAACCGCTCGCTACCCTCAGGGGGCTTTGATCTGATGGC
>JAHWFP010220176.1:0-12196 GCA_023313725.1 Lithobius niger | reverse complement strand
AGATTTTGGCAGCGACGCGCATACGTCCTTATGCTTGGCGGGCAATTTCTTATTATTTCACTTACAGCACGTGCTCTTTAGGGTAATTGCTAGTGTCATACTGCTGAATATCAGTCAACATGTTAGCACACAAGTCGGGCATAAAGATTTGATAGATGAATGAATCGGATGCCAACTACCTTTGAACCGTATTAACGTCTAATGTATCCATAATGAAATGAATACATAGGCCAACATAGTTTAGACTATTCCAAAATACAAAATCCAATAAATACGGAGCGATCCAACACGACCTTCTTATGATGCAGTTAGAACAAAGCCAAAGCGTTCACGCATAATCTTGAGAAACTAGCATTCAACAGTCGTTAATTTGATGTTTACTCGTTTTCTTAAATTTTCGACAGATTTTCCGCAAATAATAATATTCACTCATTTTTACATATTACGCTCAAAGTCAGCAGTAGCCGCAACATGCTTTGCTGTATTGTAAGCTATGCAAGGCCTAATTCAGACTTTCGCGGTAAACTGTATCGCTTTACGAATTTTCGTGACTACCAAGCCTTGTTGAGCATAATAAATTAGATTTCTATGGTAGCATATGTTGCTTTCTATTTTCATTAAATGAGGGACCTCGAGGAAAGAGCAACCCAGCAAAGCCCAGTTTTCAGCATCGTCGTCTCCAACCCAAGATAATGCCAGTTCAAACCCAGTGACTAACTTAAGTAGGACTAAGTAGCTTTCAGTACGACCTAGCGCTATGTTTTAAGACTAAACGGCAATGAATGGTAGAAGAAGAAACAACAACCCCAGTGGAACCAACTACGGGTTTAATACCCACGCTCATGATGATTCTCTTCTTGATTCGTGCACATTTTTGTTTCTGAAATTGACGCCATTGCACTAAAAAGTAAAGTATCCATCCGACTGGCTGGCACACTGTGCGCAAGTTTCACACGTGACCATTGTGAAATGGGGATGTCTTGCTGTAAGCCTGTTTCAGATGTGACTGATGAGACAGGTGTGCCCAGAGGATGGTTCTGGAGAAGCAACTTCTCACTGGCATTTTAGTCGGTGTTCAAAAATACGAAACGTTTTTTCTATGCCTTGAAAATATACAATAACCTGATTTTTTATCATTCTCCTTCTCCCAATGCTGTTTTATCTAGAGATTAAGATTTTGGACGCTGCCACTAGGTGCCGTCAACATCACTACCTACTCCCCATTGGTTCTGCACAGCCTCCTTGGTATATAATCTGAGACGGTGTCCATATTTTCATCTTTTCTTCTCTAGCCCCCGACACCGTCGGACCTGCTGTTCTCTTCCTTCAACAACGGTTACCATGCCTCGTGCCAAAGGCACACCTCGAGAACCGGCGGACCGGCCTTCCCCACCTATACCGGTTCCTTCAGTCTCTTCCATGGACCCACCATTTTTGGCAGCTTGCCCCCTGTCCACCGGGCCGGGACTCTCATTATCCACGGGTCCTTGTATGGTACCGGTATCCACGGTTCCGGCACACCAATCAGCTCGACTCAGGACACGACTGCTTCTTCTCCACTGCAATGTGGACAACCGCAACTTAAGGTCGGTTCACAAGATTTGCAACAGGAATTTGTTGGGGCTAAAGAAAGGTACTGTCGCCTCAAGCTTCAAGTCAAGGCTCGTAGGTCTGCTGCAAAGTGGTCCCAACATCTTACCGACGGTCCTTTGGATTTATCCTCACGATCATCTCGAGCATCCTCGACACCCCAGCATCCAGTTCCCTCACAATAGGACGCCTCATTACCAAAGGGAGCCTCATTGCATGCCCTCGGTCTCGGCCCTTAGATCGTTTAGTCGTAAACGTCCGGTTCCCTCCTTTCATGACACCGATGACTGGGTCGCATAAACAGTAAAGAAGCAGCAACCGACCCAAGACGTTGCCGGTCCATCCCAGGCTTTTTCTATGGACCTCCGACTAATTTTACACCTTGGATAAATAACTAACACTTCGTTATGGGATAACTCACTTGCTATACTTACCGCACAAGCACCGCGACCCAAAAATGAAGACAGATACTGTAGTTTCTCAAATTTGTTACGAGAGCGCCAAATGCCAACAATATCGAAAGTGACGTCGAACACGTGACTAGCGCCTGCCTCACGGAGAACAGCAGCCACCATGTGCACACATCGCCACCATCTTGGAATCTCGGAAGTAGTTGGAGACATCAGCTTGTGGCCAGATGCAACAGATGGTGCATCGCGTTATGATCGTTAGTACTGCTGACGCTATCGTGGCTAAATTTCAGAGCGAGTGAATAGGGCTTGTTTACACACTCCTTATCCACCCGGTTCAGATGACTCGGCATCCATCGTCAGCATTCACGACGCTTCTATTGCCTCCGGTGGTCCACCATCCTATCACGCGCATGTCGATGCAGCCTTCACTGCAGAATCGGACTCGTCCGAAATCCCTTTACCTGAACTACTCAAGACTGTCAAGAACATTATCCCTGACTGCTGCTTGTATAAGCTGCCCACAGCTGATCCCGCACTGAGCAAGAGGCCTATCCACAGAGGTCTATCCACAGATTTTGGTTTCGGTCTCCGCGACCGTCTCCCATCACAGCAACGTGTTCTCAGTCAACCAACTACTCTGCTAACCACACTTCTTCGGACCAGCGGTTACCTCTTAGGCAACGGGTTGGCACTGGAGCTCAACTTAGAACCCCCTCTGCCTCGAGCAGGTCGCGAAAACTCCCTTTTTCGTCCATCTGGAGCAGGTACTGCCAATCCAAAAGCTTTGAAACTTTTCCTAAGTCGGAGTTTCTTACCACAGACTTGAAAATGGACTTCGGTACGTCACTTTTTCTTCCACGGTGAGTTACATTTCCTGTGTCGGTTCTTAGAGACAACAACCGACTTCTACGACTCGGTCTACACGCAGCATCCCAGGCTGCTGTCTTGAACACCGCTGCCATTGCGCTGTGCGAGAAACTGTCTAGTCACGTGCTCTTCTGATCAGCCATGCATGCTTTGCGACTTATCGTTTTATGAATTGGTTCACACGTGCACTCTTCAATTCAACGCTGTTACTTCGTGACGCGGTTCTGAACACCGCATCAAACCTATACGATTCCACCAGGCATATTCTTTGAAACCATCCTCTGCACGAATCTGATACACACTTTCGGGGATTAATCCCGAAGTTCGCCTCCCACTTGGACATTACCTGTAAGCCCAAGCCACGACCTAAGACCGTTCACTTGCCGAAGCCCTCCAGTTCCAGACCAACTGGTGACAATGATAATTGGTGACAATGGTCCTAATCCACACAGAAGACCATAATCATTCTTTACCGCAGAAAGATCGTCAGCCCTTTCTTTCCAAGGCTTCGGGACGTGGGCGCGGACGTACCCATGGTCGTAGCACCACTCCCGACAGACGGTTCCATCATGCCTCGCCCAGTTCCAAGAGACGACCAAAGAACCACCATTGACAATCACTTTCACGACTTCCTAGTAGGCAGTTTTTTCTTCCAACCTGGCAAGACATTACTCAGGATCCTGTGATGCTCAAGATAATTTCTTCCGGTTACCCGCCAAAATGGCTAAAATCGCCTCCATTACAGTTCCCTCTTTGGACAGTGGCTCCAGAACCTACGGTGCAACTCACCACCAAGATTTCCGACCTTCTTGCGAAGTGTGCAATTTGTGTCACTCCCGATCTAGACCAACCTGGATTTTACAGCCAAATCTTTCTTTGCCCAAAGAAGAAAGGAGATTTTCGTTTGATTTTCAACCTACGTCCCTAAATCAATTCATCAACAACCCTCATTTCCAGATGGAGACATTGGAAATGATTTGGGCTCCACTCCTGCCAGGTGACTGGACGATTTCTATAGATCTTGCATACGCATATCTTCACATTCCGCTGTATGTCAGTGTCCGGCACCTCTTTCACTTTATCTATGACGGCATAGTCTACGAGTTCCGTTGTCATCCCTTCGGTCTAAATTCGGCCCCGTGAATCTTTACAGCAATTCTCAAACCCGTTCTTGCTTACCTACACCACATCAAATCACGTGCCATCGCTTATCTCGACGATTGGCGTCTGCCACATCACGACGTTTCTCAGCTCTTTGCCAACAAGAACTTCACATTGGCACTTCTGTCTCTCCTATGCTTTGGCGTCAATCTTTCGAAGTCCCGTCTGAAATCGTCCTGGTCCTTTCAGTTCTTTGGGGGACATTTCGGCCTTCTTTATGCAATCATCATGCCGTCACCAGACCGGATATCGGTCACCTTGCATCGAATCCGCAGTTTCCTGCGTCAACCAACTTATTCCCTCCACGACCTGAATTACCTCGTCGGTACCCTCGATTCTCTGGCTCTCCTCGTTCCCTACGGACGTTGTATGGTGTGCCCTCTTCATCACTTTCAAATCGACGAATGGTCCACACTGACCGTGTCCCAACAGTCCTTGTCCACAACGTTCCCGTTTCCAACACTTCCTTGATGGATGGACATTTCCAACCTGGCAGCCTCGGTTTCCCCTGCACGGACCGGTTTAACACCTCCACCTGTTCACAGATGCTTCCCTCTAAGGATGAGGAGCCCACTAGGGTTTTTACGGTTATAATCACTTGATTAAAATTGAAATTCACCTGATTATAATCAGGACACAGGTTTGAAACAAAACTTGATATACAAGTACAAAAGAATTTAAGCAACTAAAATAAAATACACTACTGTTGAATCTTCTGCAGTTAGGTACGTATGTCTTCTATTATTTTGGCCTGATCCATGCAAAAATACTTAACCGACTAAGAACAACCAAAGTAGGAAAATTATTGACAACATTCAAACCAATAAACCTGAAGAACTTTGGAACATATGTGCTTCTAGGAGTCTAGGACGCAATTAACTGATGTGACTGTTCTTTTAAACAGCTCATGTGTGAGGAATATGCCAATGTGACACAACACCTACACTGACTTTACTAAGTAGTATTGCTGTAATAATAGTTACTGTAGTGTGCATGTTAACATTGAAATGTACAGTACACGTAGTAATCCGTTTTAAACTTTTGATACTTAACGAGTATGTAAGTAATGGATTTTGACATAGAGCAAACTCTATCAACTTTAACTATGTCACAATTATTGTTGTAATCTTATATCCATCCAAAACCAAAACTGGTAGCAAAACCCGCAAAGTCTCCAAAAACGATCGGCCTTTGAAGGTAGTGATATCATTCAACCAAAGAAAGGCCGTCAAGGTTACTCCTATTAGCCAAGTTAATCGCACTGGCTAATAGTTCAAAAGTTAAATGAAAACATGAAGAATGCTACTTGCTGTAGCAATCTTCAAGTTTTCATTTAACATCCAAAGTATTATTGGGTGTGATTAACTTGGCTAATAGGATTGACCTTGGCGGCCTTTCCCCGGTTGAAACCTTTCCCCGGTTATCACTACCTTCAAAGGCCGAGCGTTTTTGGAGACTTGGCGGCTTTTTCTACCAGTTTTGGTTTTGGGTGGATATCACAACTTTCATAGGACGGTGAACGTACATAAGATTACACCGTCTTATCTTCATCTGTGCCCTTTTTTCTAGAGGAATTTTATTTCTATACATTTTCACATTTGTAATTTTCAAATTTACCATTGCCAATTAGCCGTTAGATTAGCCAAATTGACACGGCTTAGTTTATGGTATTACTATCTTTCACATGTTTAAGTTGCTTCAATCCCATTTTTGCACACACTGGCTAACAATCGCTGAATTCGTTCTCTTCGCTCACTCAATCAGCACATTTCCTTCAGTTGTTTTGTTGATCCCTGCACCTCCCCTTAATTTTTCAAGACTTCATTGACATTCAGTCAAGCAGAAACCCCCGAAGGACGCTTTTACTAAAGCAGCATTACGCGAAGCATTTTATTTTTGGGTTATTAACAAAAACCCCGTTAGCTCGTCGATGCTCATATTGTTGCTTAACCATCATCTAACGTGCATCCCTTTATTCTTACGCAATCCACGGCAACGTTAATGTTTCCTTATTTTGTCCTTCGTTACAGTTCAGTTTGTAGTTCGTCCAGACTTTTACAATAAATCTAAGGACCAGCTTTGATTGTTCAAGCCATTGTTGCTTGAAATCTTTGGTTGCAACTTGGAAAAAAAACGAAATTTAAATTCGGTCGTGGCGAATTTCAAAACCCTCCCACGCATTTGCCCGGACCCCTGCAACCCCCAAACCAACAAAAGAACCATGCTCATATCATCATGCATCCGTGTGTAAAAATTCAGCTAGGTAGGCCTTCTTAATTTTGCGCTAGCCATGAGCAAAAAGTCTATGGGATTTAACATGGGAAAAATCTTTTTAGCTAGTCAGCTAGCTAGCTAGACAGTAACATAAAAACATCATTATTGACGCATCTTTCTCTCTATGAACGGTGCATACTCAACCTTTAACCTTTAGTTTTTATTAATCTCTGATCCTTTACCTTACATTTGCCACAATTTGAAATATTTCTGTCGCATTGGGATTTATCCTCAACATGCCAAAATATGTTTTCAGTTGCTGACAGTTAACAGACACACGTCTGCTAGTGAGCCGCCTTCTTATCATTAACAATCAATTTTTTAACAATCGGTTGTCTACAATGGGATGATCTACTGTTACTTGGCGGCGACACACTAGCGTGCATCTAGATGTCATTTAACTGATTATAATCGTAATAATCTGATTATAATCAAAATAATCCGATTATATTCAAAATAATCTGATTAATCCGATTATTTTAAAATAATGATGATTATTTCCAATCCTGGAGCCCACTTAGGCAGCCATGTAACCGGCAGAGTCTGGCCACCTGGGACCATGGACCACATCAATCTTCTCGAACTTCGAGCCATCCTTTTGGGACTGCAGTTCTTCTGTCACCTCCTTTCCAACAACACAGTACAGGTTCATATAGACCGCAGTGGCATATCTGCAAAAGGGAGGCGGTACAGGGTCACAGTCCCATCATGACATCACCTCTCAGATCTTTCACCTTTGCCGGTCATTCAACACGGTTCTTCTTTCCCTTCACATTCCGGGGAACCACAATGTCATTCCGGATTTGCTCTCCCGTCGGACTCCTCCAACAGGAGAATGGACACTTAACAGTCGCCCATGCATTCAGTAGATTTAACTAGTTAATCATCAGTATGCAAGACGCTCTTCTTACTTTGGGGACGGCCGAAGATTGACCTCATCACAACGAGGCACAATGCCAGACTTCCCCACTTCGTCATCCCCATTCCCGACGAACAAGCCTGGGTAGTGGATGCACTTATCCTCGATTGGAAGCCCCTCTTAGGTTACCTGTTCTCACAACAAAACTGTTGTCACCCTTTCTCTGCAAGATTGCGCGAACCCCCTGTCTTTTCGTCCTCATAGCCCCAAATTGGCCGTCGGCAACCTGGTTCCCGCTGCTCGTCCATCAGTTGATCGACATGCTGCGAGCACTCCCGATCTCACCATACCTCCTCTTGCAACGACAACGAACCGTGACTCTCGGTGCTTGCAGTCACTCCGGTTACATGCGTGGCTGCTGTCATCAGACTACTTGAAGCAACACGAATTTCTACGGAACAGGTCTCCCGCATCGCCTCTGGAGTAGTCCGAACTTCTACCAATAAAATCTATGACAGCCATTGACGACAATGATTTCATTGCTGTCTCACATGGCAGATTAATCCAATCAATCCTTCTGTTCCTGAACTCCACCGATTTTTAGACTATCTTTTCCAGATCGGTCTGTGCGGTTCCACTATTCTTGTCTATAGGTCTGCTCTCAACACTGTCTTCCGAGCCGCAGGCAGCTCTGCTCTCTTAGCCGATTTCAGCATCCCAACTCTGATCAAGTCCTTCTTACTCGAACGACCAGTTACACTGCAAGTTTTTCCTGACTGGGACCTATCCCTGGTTCTTCGTCTCTCCTTTCTACGCCCTGCAAACCTCTGTCTTCCTGTGTGTTAAGTCATCTCACTCGCAAGACCGTGTTCCTGGTCGCCCTCACTAGCTGTCTACGCTGTAGCGAGCTTCAAGCCTTGTCTGTAAACCCGTCTGACTGGTTTTTCTGGACGATCATTCCGGTGATACTCTTACACCCGATCCCCTTTCGAGCGAAGACACGAAAACATTCTGAGCAGTCCCACCCTTTCATCATTCCTGCTCTCTCCAACATCGTAAGGGAAGAACCAGAGCGAGCTCTTTGCCCGGTCCGAGCTTTGAAATTCTACTTAAAAGCCCCTAAACCCATTCGACAATCAAGGTCAGAGGGTTTTCTACTCTTCACCGCCCAGCACAGAGAAACAACTGCGAGGGTGATTGCCACTTGGATAATGACCGTCATCGTACAAGCCTACAACGCTGTTGTCGTCACCTGCGTCACGGAGGGTATTCGTGTCACGGCCTACGAATTATGGGCTATTTCAGCCTCATAGGCACATCATAGCAACATCCCCATCTCCGACATCATGGACGACGCTTCTTGGAGAAATCCGTCAATCTTTACTTCCCACTACTTTCGAGACATGACAGCTCAGACTGAAGGATTATACCGCCTGGGCCCCTTTGTAGCAGCCAGATGAGTTCTTTAAATCCCCGTGCTCATATTGATCCTTGGTATCCTGTTTTCAATTGTGGCAAAGTCATGTACGTCGGGCATCCAGCGCTTTACCTAAGGGGGCTTTGTTATGTGGCACCCGCAGCTGTTGACTGTGGAATGCTAAAAATCAGGTAATGTACATTTTAAAGGCCAGGGGTACCTGGTTGATTTTTGTTTCTATTGCCTATTGAAAATGTACATTAACTGATAAATTCTCACCCTCCTCTCCTCTATGTCACCACTGGCACACTATGTAGAGAACAAAAGATGAAAATACGGACACTGCCTCAGCTTACATGCCAAGGAGGCTGCACAGAACCGATGTGCAGTATGTAGCGACGCTGGCGGAGGCGCCGACCAAAGTCTTAATCTCTAGATAAAACAGCATTGAGAGAAGGAGAATGCTAAAAAATCAGGTAATGAATATTTTCAATAGACAATAGAAGCAAATATCAACCAGGTACCCCTGGTATTTTGATGGTTTTTTTTGTTTGTTTTGTTTTAGTCTTTAAATTCGCAGTTTCACTACCGGGTAGCTAAATAATTTTCTCCGGTGCCGGGATGTGGTTTCCCTGAATCCGACTCTCGACCCTCATCCAACTAGGAGCCAGAAAAATAAATAACACTATTTATGTTGAGTATATAGCCCGGATAGCTTGAACGCGGTTACGATTCACAGACGCCTGGATCAAAACAAAAAGTTATCGTCACGCCCCGGCCGGCCCACAGATTAAAGGGACGGTAGCAGCTTGGCCATTTTTATTAAATTTCCTCGATACACTACCAGATGTAGTTTTTTAAGAAATCATCTAACAATTACTAAGAGGTTCACGTGCCCGATTTCTGTGTTAAATCTAGCACATACCTTATTTTTTGTTATTTCTTCTCGTGGCGGTCAGGACTTTAGAAAACTCGCGCCAAGGCGCTTACTACTTTCAGCCGTGGAACTCGTATACTATCACCTAGTGCGATAGTATAAAAGTCCATGATTAAACGTTGCGTGCCTGATGACGTAACAGCAAGAAGCCGTGACGTACGAGTGCTCTGTCACAGCTTGTGGGAAGTCACGTGATCGCAAGCTCACGTGTACCAAGGTCGAGTTAGGTATTAGTTTGAACTGAGGTATACTATCGTTCCACTCGACCTTGGTCTAAGGTGGAACGAACGGACAAGAAATGGTTTGATTTCTTCTCGACTGTTGAATTGATTACTATTGAAACATGGGGAATTTGTACAGTGCTCTTACATTGCAACTATGTAATGAACCGGAACGGTGATGACTCTATGTTACTTCAACTTTGAGTTAAGGTCAAGATCGTAAAGTTAAAGTAAGTTTTGAACTTAAAGTTTAAGCAGTCACTGCACATACGGACGTAACAATAAAAATTTTACTTTAAAGGTTCAGAAGAAGTACAGATAGGTAAGACGATGGTTCAAACTCTCCAAGGTACGAACTTTCCAATAGGTATTCAAAAAATAATAATTCGGCAAAGCAGTCCTGGAGGCCAACATGGACTTAGAACATGGGCTCAGAACATTAGCCTGCTATTAACTTAGCACGTACTAACAAACCGTGTGCACTCATCATAGTTGTCACTTGGTAATGGTAAATACAAAACTCTTGGTTACAAGATTTTTCCCGTTAAAGAGGCATAGTAGCAGATCGTCACCAAGACCACCAGAAAAGGGTAGTGCAAAAACGGGCGAGGGCAAGGGGCCTCCCCCTCACCTCCCCCTCAATTTACGCATCAAATTGTAAATTAGGGCCGTACGCAAATGATGTCACACAAGAGAGGGCGGCAGTGTGACAAGGGGGACGGTGAGCCACCAAACGGGAAGCGGGACAGATTTTTTTAAGGAGCAGAGGGGATACCTCTTCCCTAGACTATGGAATGGGGATGGGCACCACTGTGCTGAAATACGTGAGTTGACAGCCACGTTACTTAATAACAACTACGTCGGCTGTTGTTGGAGAGGGTTCCACGTTGACAGCTTGACTTTTGGAAGGAGCACTGAATAAACCGAAGGTTGGTAAAATGTTGTGGCCGCACGAGTTAATTCATGGCTACAATAATTTTGCATCGCATCAGTCACATTGTTTCACAGAAGAGGAGCGAACGGGAAAAAAAACAGAGAGAAAATTACTTGTAGTAAATACGACAGTAAATAGTCCGTCTTACACAATGATGGACTCCTATGGTTGAAAGAAACGCGAGCAAAATAAATCCAATAGCTTCCCAGAATATCTGCAGAGCGTGCCAACATCCTAGACACGGTAAGGGCACAAAACAGCAAAAAGAATTGCACCAGAACCGAACAATTAGTTGGGATCGAAGTGCAGAGATGGAAGGGAAGTATAGGATATCGCCCGCTTTCCGAGTGCTGGGATCTTCTCACCCGTTTTGAAGCTATCAGTCCGACGTACATTGTTGAGCGCAAGTGAGCGCGAGTGGAATACATTGTTGCGTTTAGCCAGAAGAAAGTTTGTGTAGAATATTCGTTACGACGCAATGCTACAAACAACGAAAAGAGCAACGTTTAATTTTGAAAGTGGTTGCAATGTTGTAATTAACACGAATTCATAAACGATTTTATTGACGTTTGAGGTGGAGTTGGTTTCAAAAATTGTTCCGTTTAATTGATTTTATTCGTTGCTTCATTCCTTTTTGTCGAAACCAACGTTTGTAAAGCAGCGGTTGCAATGTTGTGAGTTAATGTGAATTGCTGAACGTTGTTTTTTTTTTTATTTGTTTCAGTATATTTATTACATTTGTTTGTTTTCTTCCACTTTTCATTTAACACAAACGGGGGCTGGGATCCACGTGGAGTGCTGGGATCCAGGATCCCAGCCCTCAATCTTGGATCCCAGAACTCTTCGTCCTCGTTCATTGTTGCGATCCCGTCGTACTACATTGTTATAAGAGGACTGAGAGCTTCAAAACGGGTGAGAAGAAGTAATGCCCCCACCACAGTTTCATTACGCTAGGACAGCATCCCTTAATAAGCTGGTTTTGTTTCCCTTATAGAGCATTGTTGTGATTTCCCGTTTGCATGAAATACTGGGATTTCCCGTTAACAGTCGCCCATGCATTCAGTAGATTTAACTAGGACAGCCTCCCTTATATGGCTGGTTTTATAGAGCGTTGTTGTGATTTTCCGCTTGCATGAAAATACTGTGATTTCCGTTAGCAGTCGCCCACGCTTCCATTAGATTTAGTTAAATTCAGGGTTAAGAGACATAGAAGCCTAGATCCTGTTTGCATGAAAATAGTGTGACTGAAAAAAAAGACGTCATCAGTACTATGCCTTTTTGTTGAAAACACAGTTCGAATCATTACTTATACAGCCAATTCCGTTTGACAGACATATAAACAAATAAAAGCATTAAGATTATCGCATTCCCGCTGCAGACTTCAATAGATTAAGGATTATCGAGATTCCCACTGCGGACAGACAAACGAACAAATATTACGATCTTAGTTATAAAGATTTCTGACAGGTTTACGGCTATGCGCTACTGTATTTCGTAAGTGCTTCCAAAAACGCATTTTGGTG